>SDVV010042385.1:0-10348 GCA_016164225.1 Gammarus roeselii | reverse complement strand
GCTAGCGTGAGTACGTATGATGGCTCAATCAATGACGTCTCCAGGTGGTGAACGCTGAACAGTAGGCCTACATCAGTGAACGCTAGCGTTAGTACGTATGATGGCTCAATCAATGACGTCTCCAGGTGGTGAACGCTGAACAGTAGGCCTACATCAGTGAACGCTAGCGTGAGTACGTACATATGATGGCTCAATCAATGACGTCTCCAGGTCGTGAACGTTGAACAGTAAGGCTACAGAAGTGAATGCTAGCGTGAGTACGTATGATGCCTGAATCAGTGACGTCTTCAGGTCGTGAACGTTGAACAGTAGGGCTACATCAGTGAATGTTAGCGTAAGTACGGTTATTATTCGCTGGTAGCGTAGGATAAGATGTTGTATTCCAATCCATCATCTTCTCATAAAAGTCTTGTCGAATGCGGTCGCAGATGTTATCAATTATAAATGTCAACAACAATTTTGTTCAACTTGCAAGATGAGCATAGCTTTGACGAGTAAACACGTAATGTGCGTCGGCTGTACGGTGTTGAAAGTGGGATTGTTTGCTGATTGCAGTAAAGTGATTCTAGTAAAGCAGCACACCGTGTGTCAGAATAGGGTCTGAGGTGAGTGAGGGAATTGATCCAGTTAAGTACGGTCGGGACATCTCCGTGTCATGTCACTTAGTTGATCAATGTGTTGAGGGATGAAGTGGCTACCTCGAATGTCGCGGGTAGACGCTGGGAGTTAATTCAATTCAGATTTGAAAGAAAACATGTACAGTGGCAGTCTCTTTGTTAGGCAGGGTGAGCTAGAAGAAAAATATAATGAAATCTGGTGATAAATGAGGAATTGAGAACGGTTGTGTGGGTGAAATTGAATTGTGTCTAAGTAATTAGTTGTCAAAAGGAGGCGAGAGAGCGTGCGAGAGAGCGTGCGAGAGAGCGTGCGAGAGAGTGTGCGAGAGAGCGTGCGAGAGAGCGTGCGAGGGAGCGTGCGAGGGAGCGTGCGAGAGAGCGTGCGAGCGATATGAGCAGGAAATGATAGCAAGTGGATGAGTCTAAAAAATGTCCCGTTAGTTTGTTAGCCTCTTTCAAGACGGGTTGGCTGGTCCAGGAGGAAAGGAAAGACTGGACCAACAATGCGACGATGGTAAAGCTTTTGGGGCTCCTCGACGGGCCCTAACGCACTAAAGAGCTGAGATTTACGGATACGTGTGAGCGTCTGCGGATGAATATATTAGGCGTTTAGCCGTCGTCCAGAGATACGCTGATTGACTGATGAAATGTGGACCGTGAATTCATTGTAACTATCATCAAGAAAGACGTGTTCAATGAGGCTAGCTGGATTTTTTCTAGGCAAATATCAAAGCAATTGATGAAAGCGTTGTATTTCTATTCCAGCCTTGAATAGTATTTGCCTTTAACTGGGGATGTCATTAACGACACGATGCACCAGTCGCCTGGCACAACATGCTTTTAACATGTTTGGAGTTGAATGGGAGGTTGAAGTGATAATTACATTATTATAAATAATTCAGAAGTTTCATATCATAAAGAAGTTTATTTTGCTTGGCTTCCTCAGTAATTTTCTTGATTGTTCGCGAGGCCTTAGTATTGGCTGCATACGGAGTTCATCTTTTCAATTGGAATTGCTATCTTAGTAAACCTGTTATTTGATCCTTGACGATTTCAGTAAACAGTACGTCAACACTATATGTTGGTACAATGTATTTGATTAAACAGGATAACATTCACCCTTTTACATTGTTTGACATCATACCAGAGAGACTTTATTTACGCCCGCCTGCTTTTTGAGTTGGACGTTGAATTAAGTTATTCTGCAGCTGATAAATGAAAGATTGACCAACATAACTTACAATGCTTGCCATGCACGAGCATTGATGAGTAGAGTCGGAGCATGCGTGCGGGTAACTCAAGTTGGTTAGCCTCAATGAGTTTCTCATCATGGGTGACGTCGAGCATTGATGAGTAGAGTCGGAGCATGCGTGCGGGTAACTCAAGTTGGTTAGCCTCAATGAGTTTCTCATCATGGGTGACGTCGAGCATTGATGAGTAGAGTCGGAGCATGCGTGCGGGTAACTCAAGTTGGTTAGCCTCAATGAGTTTCTCATCATGGGTGACGTCGAGCATTGATGAGTAGAGTCGGAGCATGCGTGCGGGTAACTCAAGTTGGTTAGCCTCAATGAGTTTCTCATCATGGGTGACGTCGAGCATTGATGAGTAGAGTCGGAGCATGCGTGCGGGTAACTCAAGTTGGTTAGCCTCAATGAGTTTCTCATCATGGGTGACGTCGAGCATTGATGAGTAGAGTCGGAGCATGCGTGCGGGTAACTCAAGTTGGTTAGCCTCAATGAGTTTCTCATCATGGGTGACGTCGAGCATTGATGAGTAGAGTCGGAGCATGCGTGCGGGTAACTCAAGTTGGTTAGCCTCAATGAGTTTCTCATCATGGGTGACGTCGAGCATTGATGAGTAGAGTCGGAGCATGCGTGCGGGTAACTCAAGTTGGTTAACCTCAATCAGTTTATTTCTTTGAGTGCCATGCTAATGCTAAAGCATTAGCATGGCACCCCCTTTAGTATGTCACCCCCTTTTTTGCTAGCATTAGCATGGCACCCCCTTTAGTATTAGCATGGCCCTCCCTTTAGCATTAGCATGGCACCCCCTTTAGCATTAGCATGGCTTCCCTTTTAGCATTAGTATGGCACTCCCTTTAGCATTAGCATGGCACTTCCTTTAGCATTAGCATGGCACCCCCTTTAGCATTAGCATGGCACTCCCTTTAGCATTAGCATGGCACCCCCTTTAGCATCAGCCTGGCACCCCCTTTAGCATTAGCCTGGCACCCCCCTTGGAGACGTCTTAGTGAGTGTACGTTTAATAACCAAACATCGTGAACGTTTTAATAATAGGACGTGATTACTTCCCCCAAGTGGCTACAGATCATGAGGGAATCCTGTCCTGTTGTGGAGCGCGTTCCAAGCATAGTTGATCAGACTCACAACTACACGGAAAAGAGACAAAATCGTAAATGCATTGAAATAAATTGTTTCACAAACTCTTCTCTAGTCATTAATACATTTTTATGCCTGAAAACTGCTACTTTTTTAAATTTCGATCGAATATCTGAGCTTGTGAACACTATTTTGGACAGTGTTTTCACGATATGATCGTCTGTGTTGCCACAATATGATCGTCTGTGTTGCCACAGTACGGTCGTCTGTGTAGCCACACTATGATCGTATGTGTGGGCACGATATGATCGTCGGTGTTGCCACAATATGATGGTATATGTTATCATGATGTGATCGTCTATGTTGCCACAATATACTCGTCTGTGTTGCCACAATATGATGGTCTGTGTTGTTACAGTATGATCGTATGTGTTGCCACGATATGCTCGTCTGTGTTGCCACAACAAGATCGTAAATCGTTAGCCCAAGCAAATTCTGCAGTGAAGTCTAGGCAATTCTCAAGTCTTTCAGGATACGAAGCAATATTTATTTGCTGAAGCCAGGATTACAACGAACGATGTATTTATTTAGTTCTGGCGTTCATTCGAAAATCATTTATTCACTTTTGAATTACGATTGGCAATAACCCGTGAAAGAGCTGCCAATTGCTTGTGGATTAAACATTTACATTTTATTTCGTTGTTTGCAACGTCAAGCGCACTGAACGTGAGTTGATTGAACAATTACAGTGGCACTTACGACAGCAACGATGGCATCACTATTGATGCATAAACTATAACAGTAACAGTTACGACAGCAACGATGGCATCACTATTGATGCATAAACTATAACAGTAACAGTAACGACAGCAACGATTGCATCACTATTGATGCATAAACTATAACAGTAACAGTTACGACAGCAACGATTGCATCACTATTGATGCATAAACTATAACAGTAACAGTAACGACCGCAACGATGGCATCACTATTGATGCATAAACTATAACAGTAACAGTTACGACAGCAACGATGGCATCACTATTGATGCATAAACTATAACAGTAACAGTTACGACAGCAACGATGGCATCACTATTGATGCATAAACTATAACAGTAACAGTAACGACAGCAACGATGGCATCACTATTGATGCATAAACTATAACAGTAACAGTTACGACAGCAACGATTGCATCACTATTGATGCATAAACTATAACAGTAACAGTAACGACAGCAACGATGGCATCACTATTGATGCATAAACTATAACAGTAACAGTAACGACAGCAACGATGGCATCACTATTGAGGCATAAACTATAATAGCAACTAGTAGATATGGCAATATTACTTCTGTCACTAGCTTCAGACGGTGAATCAAAAATTGGCTGGTAGAAAAGTTGGCGATTACAAGAATATATGGGCTTATTTGCAGGCTGGTGAAAGCTGTTGATTGAAGACTTTACCGAGGGATTTATAATAATAATATTATTATTATTATTATTATTTGTATCAGTATTGAAGCACTCAATGGTACAACAATGCTGGTAAAAAAATCAAAACCTTTCCTATCAAACATTCAAATTTGGCACCAAAAGAGATTTCGTGAAGACAATTGAAGAGTGAACCTCTCGACAACAATTTATAAGTTTAGTGTGAGAGCAGTGGGCATAAAATATCTATCGTGCCTCGTTCCCACATGAATGCAAGCAACAATGTTGCTGAAGTTTGGAATGAAGCCACCTATCAGTGAACATATTCGGGGCCGCATCTCAACCTGCCATTCACACGCAATCAAAGAGCCTTTAATCGTGTATGAAGATAGGAGTCAAACATTATTCCCTTTAGTATCGGCATTTTCCTGCACAGGCAGTATTCTGGCCCATTTTTCTTGCAATGGGAATAGTTTGTGTCCCTCACTATGACATGCTATTTTCAAGAATGGAGTATTTGAGTTTTCAACTCGTTCCTGGAGGTTGTATGCACTTTTTCTTGTTCGTGGATCAGGCAATCAACAACATATTTTATAACTACCTGGCTAGCACTCTTTTTTTCTTGGGCACTAACCAGTATCTTGAATATGTTTCTGTATCCTACTCGAGGTTTATTCATTTATAGGAACCCTCAAGTACATATAGTTCAAGGAGTTACAGTAGATAGTATAACAGCACGTTTTAAAAAGTTGCAGCTTGACATCCGATGTGCTAAAGTTGCATTAACTATCAAGTTGGTTCCCACCCGCACTGAGGCACCATCGTTGTCAGAGCGGTTATTTGTTACCAAATGACCCAAGTAAGGGAAACTCTCCCCAAACGTCAGCAGGGTCCCATTGAGTATCCTGCCCGTGCAGCACTGGAACCTCTGGTTAGGTTATTTCACTAGCATACACACTGATTTACTAGTAATGCACTCGACGTCTAGTTTCACGGCCTCAGTCTTGCATGTAATTAACATCATCTGAAGAGCATCGACATGTGGCGCCAGCAGGAACATGTCGTCTGCATAGATAATCACGTTAACACATCAGCCGTCAATGTGATACATTACACAAGAATTAGCCGATCATTTAAGCTGTCTACATACACATTGAATACGAGATGCGGGAGTAGGCCTTCTTGCCTAATCCCATTACTTGTTCGAAACCGGTTTGACATGGAATTTTCCCATTATATAACACATTCTTTCTGCTGGAACCAATAACTTAACGAAATGAATTGATACCCCAATTCATTAAGTTTTTTGAACAGTGTCTAATGATTTACAGCATCCAAATAACCATGGAACATATGTGACCCTCCACGGACAAAGCAATGAAACGTAGGTGACCCTCCACGGCCAATGTATGGGAACATAGGTGACCCTCCACACACGAAGTAATGGAACATGGTGACCCTCCACCGACAAAGTATTTAACCGTTTCAATACCTCGCTTCAATACCTGGCTCAGGTTTGAATATTTTTTGTTTGTATATTTGATGCAGCAGTACCAATTGATTTTGTTCCTTAATTACCTTGATCGATCGCACAATTTATTTTCAATATTATGATAAATGTTACGACAACAATCATGAGTAACTTAGAACGGTAATTAAGTTTTAAGTCAGCCACTGTAGAAAATGGACATGACATGAAAAGTAAAACAAGACCATACTGAATACACCCGCAGGTACACCATTTTTTCCTACAACTTTGTCATTTTTCAATTTTTCTGACTGCGATCCTGAATTCACACGTGTAAACATCTTCACTCTCCCGATTCAATGCCTCATTAAAAAAATAAGTTCGTGTTGTTACTAACGCTGTTCATTATACCATCAAAGTGGTCGCGTCACATATCAGCAATATTTCCCTGTCCTGTTATAGACATTGATGCAATGAGGAACAGAGCTATCTTTCGGTTTTAGAATATTTATTTATTTTCAAAAATCAATCATCCTCCCACCAACCATTTTCTCTGACAGGCCAGCTGCATGTAAATCATCCTCGTGTTTCTTACTGTAGTGCACTGCCTACTTGCAGGAATTATTCAATCTATCCTCTTCCTTGTATAAGAGACCTGCTCGGGGTTCAGCCACATCTCGCCATGCCACATAAGCGGCTTTGCTTGCATAGTGTAAGTCAGGCACATTCCTGTTCTACCCAACGGCCTGGGCTTCTCTTGGTGTTCTCACTCCATACGTTTCCCTGCCAGTCATGTAAGCTTTACCACACCTACACTCGTAGAGCTCGTCTAACTGGTCTCTGTCAGCTGCTGCATGAATCCACAGCAACTCAGGTGTCAAGTACTGAACAAAATATATTATACCCTGTTATATCATTGAATTGCCAGGTAATGGACCGTGAGGCTGTATCCCCATTAACCATCACAGAGCGCGCTTGCAGTGAGAGCTCTGCACAGAGCGGCAAGTGATCTAGCAGAGTCGTGTAATCCCCTTCAAACACTGCAGTAGTATGGTTGTCTATTGCTGCGGTAAGGGCAAACTGATCGTATCATTTAACTGTTCTCTCTCTCTAATTAACATGTTTGTGTGCAGCCTGAGGCAACAGTGAAACATCCATAAAGTCCAGTACACTGTCTACCAGGAGTATCTGCCATTCATTAAACGTTCTGCTGCCTGGATAACTATTAAAAAAAAAATAACACAAATATGATCATGACTTGATCTCCTAAGGATTCCCTCTAACTTATCATCATACACAGCTACCTGTTCCACCTTATGTTGAGCAGCATAAGGGACATACACATTTATAAAAAGAATAGATTCGTCACTACATTCAGAGATAACCCATGTATCCTGTCATCATTGTACTGCTCACTATTTACTCTTTGTATCCTTTCCTCTGAATTGATTGAAAAAAAGGACGCAACCGTCTCTAGATAGACTAATCGGGAGCTCATGTTTGAACAGTCACGTCTCTTGTAGCTCACATATATCATTATTTGAACACATCTGTTTCACAACGCTTTCTGCACTAATAAAGTATTACAGTTAATAGTGACCGAACGAAGATTTCCGACAGGGGTATGCATTGGATGTAAAGAGAACGTTTTCTTGATTTCATTTTAAGGGTTTGCAGTTTTTCTTGTTCACGTACAATTTTCTAACGCGGGTGCCTGCTGGACACATACCTAGGAATTTGAGGCACTCCACTTTCAGGCTGCTTCCACCAACTCTGAAGTCAGTAAACTTTGCCGAGATGATTGAGCTTCTCCACTGTGTGTTTGTTATCTTCGGTCAGCCTCCGTATCTCACTCAATATCTTGTCACGTGTGATGTCCCCGTAGATGAACACGTATATGCTACATCTACGTAAGGGAGGGACGCCTTCAGCTGTCATCCGACATGTTCCAACAAAGTGTTTTGTTCGTATTTTATCCTTCGGTCATGTGATGTGGAACTAAACGTTAGAGTATATTATTGTGGCCACCAAAATAATAACGTAATTCGTTTCTTAGCTCTCGTATATTGCCCATACTTATAGATAATAAAAAATCACGAACACGGGCATTTTTAGCGAGTGGCTTTGTTCCGCATTGACCCAATGAATATTATGTTAAAAAATCCCTGCAGTTTCCCTACAAAATATAGGAACCGTTGTTATGCTGAATTGTATCAGTTTTCTTTGCCTCATTACCAATTCGGTAGAAAATGTCAGAACGGTTGGTGTTGAGAGTATTTCCTAGCAGAGAGAATGGCGGCTCGTCGCTATGATTTATGCAGCCGCTTTCACTCCGCCAATTGGGCAGCGGCCGGCAGGAATATAAACAAGGCCGGGATACAGTGCACTACATATATCGCTGTAATAAAAAGATTTGGGAAAATTCTTCGGGAAGAGCAAACTTGAAAGTAACATTGCGATACTGAATACATCATTCAGTTGATTACGAGCGAGTGCTGAAAATTAATTCACATTTGAATTTACAACCCATAAGATACATGTTTATTGGGTGATTCAATCACTTTCAGAATTCTCATTTTGTTTTCACCATCCGTTTGATGAGATTGCTAGTTTTCATGTAGTTATAGAACAAAAATATGTTGCTTCCTTTTGTCGTACGGATAGGTACGCTCAAGTAAACCACATTTAATAAATTCACAGTCACATTTATGGGTTGTGGAAATCGAAACACGAAAAAAATTAAAGTCAATGGCACAGTCAAACTAATAAAAACTGAAAAGTCCTTAGATTTATACTCTAGGGTATGGATGATATAAATTTTATGTTATTCAATTATCATGTTGGATAAAATGATGTGTTTTTATGAAAAATTATATGAATAAGAACATTGGGGTTGATAAAATAATCGAAGTGGTCGCGCTACATTTTGATGAATGATTCAGCAATATATGCCAAATGTTGATTATTTGAAAATTTTCGTGATTATCGACTTATTAGAACTGTTTCAAAGACGAAATTAAGATATTTCTCAATTAAGATATTTAAAATATTTTTTTTCATTTAACATACATTTAATTCCCCTTAGAGTAGATATGCAAACTCTGGTACTACATTTTTTTATAAATGTTGGGGTCGGTGAACTTTCTTTCTTTAGCCACTGTACCTGTTCGTCTACATACGATTAGAGATCATTCTTTTTTGAACGCGATGCAACATGTTTTGTTTGCGTTGTGAACACAAACACACACTTCATGAATGTTGAAACCTCGCAAAACCAGCAGAAACAATTGACAGAACTTCCCCTCGCGATAGCAACAAAAGGAATTCCTCCGTGTTTCAATATTCAGACCTTTTCTCCCGTCTTTGTTTGTCAAACTTTAAAAAAACAAGACAATTGGAAGTAAGAGAACGGAGAAGCAACAACTCGAGTTTGTTTCTTAGAAGTTTTCACAAGAAAATCTTTGGGGAAAAATAATTTCGGACCAAATAACAGGCAGCAATGTTACAGAACATATTTAAATAATATGCACCATATGAGTCCTATAGAGCTGGTGTGTTCGAAATATTAGGGGGCCAAGTTTATTAGGTTTTATTACAGTGGCGCCATGGAACAGAAATAATATTATTTCCCATATGATACGGTCTACGCCATCGTCAGTCTGAGTTGTTTTAAATAGCACACTTTCTACCCAACTATCCTTAATCTAGCTTTCAACAAAGAGTATTGTATAAATAAACATTCACATCCTACAAAGCGGTGAGCATGGTTTTGTAATATGTCCGGGCGAAATATCATCTTACAAATAATCAACTACCGATCTCGCGAACAAAATGGTACTGTAAAATCACCTGATAAAGCTTGACTATTCGCTTCCACACAGGCAGTTAAAAAGTAGCTGCTTGTTGAGGTTCAGAGAAAGACTGATATTTTTTGTTGATGGAGAACATGTGTCGACCCTGATGTTACAATACATAGGAGGATTCGGCGCCTGGTCAACGGGGAGCGATCGAGCAATTACCAAGCACCACCCGACGAATGATCGAGCACCCACCAAGCACCACCCGACGAATTATGACGTGGTGACCTAATGGAATAACTAGCTTTACTGGTGGATATAACTAGCTATACTGGTGGATATAACTAGCTGTACTGTGGGAATAACTGGCTGTACTGGAGGGAATACCTAGCTGTACTGGTGGAAATAACTAGCTGTACTGGTGGAAATAACTTGCTGTTCTGGTGGAAATAACGGAAGTGAGAAAGTAGTAAAAGGACAGATTTGTGTAGGCAAAGCCCTTATTTGCTTCATATTAAACAAATCAGTTTAAAAGTATGGAAACTTTAGGATTTATCAACAGAGTGAGGGTGATTCTGATTATTTTCCTGCTTAGGAGCTCGAAGAGTATCCGATTAGAAAAAGCTAGTTTTGTCACAGACATTTTCTTATAAATCTAATCATGTAAATTTATATATATAAGTATATA
>SDVV010042384.1:0-10348 GCA_016164225.1 Gammarus roeselii | reverse complement strand
CCACCACCCACAGCAACAATGTCAGCCTCTCTGTCATCCTCGACATTCAACAACTCATCAAAATACTCGGCCCACCTCTTCCGTACATTACCACTTTCCAACAACAACTGGCCGTTTTCATCTTTCACCACTTCCTCCTTCCCGGTCTCTCCCTTTCTCAACCTCTTCACCTCTTTCCAGAACATCTTTTTGTTCTCCTCAAAATTCTGGCACAACCGTCTGCCCCACCTGGCATCAGCGTCCCTTTTGGCTCTCCTCACCACCTGTTTCACCTCCTTTCTCCTCTCTTTGTACCTTTCACAAGCCACCTCCGACTTCACCTGCAACCACTCCTCAAACGCACATCTTTTCCGTGCCACCGCCAGTTTGACCTCCTCGTTCCACCACTCGCAGCCTTTCCTCCTGCACCCGCTCACACCTTACACCTTCTTCGCATATCTCAGCAACGCATCCCTTAACGTCTCCCATACTTCCTCCACATCTCTCAGATCCTGTTCTCTCACATTGTCATATTCTTCCTTCAACGCCTGCTGGAACTCCTCGGCTCTACTTTTCCCATTCAGTCCACTCACTTTCACAACCTCTCTTCCTCCTTCCACTCGTTTGTTGCCCTTCCACTGCTGCTCCACTCTTAATCTGCCTTCCACCAGCAGATGGTCAGACACTCCTCCACCCTCCCCTCTCAACACCCACATATCCAACAGCCTCCCCACCACTCTCCTCGATATCAGCACAAAATCCATCAGTGCTCTCTCCACCATTGCACCATGGGCCATCCTTACCCATGTGTACTTGTGAATATCTCGCTTCTTGAACAAACTATTCCCGACCACCAGCTCCTGCTCTATACACAGACCTATCAGGTTTTCTCCACTGTCATTTCTACCGGGAACGCCATACCTTCCTATCACATTCTCCACCATTTCATCTCCAAGGTCACCCAGTACAACTACATTGAAATGACCTCCAAAACTCTCACTACAATCACTCAAGTCAAACCAGAATTGGTCCCTCTCCTCTTCACTCCTCTCGCTGCCAGGTACGTAAGCACTCACAAATGCCCATCTTTCTACGCCTAACTTAACTTTCACCCACATCAATCTTGGGGACACCTCCTTCCATTCGGTAGCGCTACTAGCCAACCGATCACTCAATATCAAGACCACACCTTCTCGTGCCCTACCTTCCTCCACACCAGACTTTCTTCCACTTACAACACCAAACTCACATTCGCCCTTACATTTCAACTTCGTTTCACTCAGCGCCAACACATCTAACTTCCTCCACAAATCTCCCTCCTCTTTACATCACTCGTTCTACAGCCACGCACATTCAGCGACCCTAACAATAGAGTTTGAAGAGGCATGTGCCTCTCCTCCCCCCGCTCGCCTTGCCGTCTTCGAGGAAAGGTTTATACAGAGAACGGGATTCCTAGCCCCTTCGCTCCGCCCCGTTTTGTCGCCTCCTACGACACGCTGGGGGTTGCGGTAGCGCGATTCTACTCCCGGCTACGGGGCGCCCCTTTAGTCGCCTTCTACGACACGCGGTGGATACGGTAGCACGATTCTGTAGAAATGACATTGGAGAAAACCTGATAGGTCTGTGTATGGAGCAGGAGTTGGTGGTCAGGAACAGTTTGTTCAAGAAGCGAAATATCCACAAGTACACATGGGTAAAGATAGTCCGTGGTGCAGTGGTGGAGAGAGCACTGATGAATTTTGTGCTGATATCGAGGAGAGTGGTGGGGAGGCTGTTGGATGTGCGGGTGTTAAGAGAGGAGGGTGGAGGAGTGTCTGAACATCTGCTGGTGGAAGGTAGATTGAGAGTGGAGCAAAAGTGGAAGGGCAACAAACGAGTGGGAGAAGGGAGAGAGGTAGTGAAAGTGAGTGGACTGAATGTGACAAGTAGAGCCGAGGAGTTCCAGCAGGCGTTGAGGGCAGAATATGACAACGTGAGAGGACAGGGCCTGAGAGATGTGGAGCAAGAATGGGAGACGTTAAGGGATGCGTTGCTGAGATGTGCGAAGAAGGTGTGTGGTGCGCGCTGTGTGGACGGGTACAGAAGGAAAGGTTGTGAGTGGTGGAACGAGGAGGTCAAAAGGGCGGTGGCACGGAAAAGAGGACTGTTTGAGGAGTGGTTGCAGGTGAAGTCGGTGGTGGCTTATGAACGCTACAAAGAGAGGAGAAACAAGGTGAAGCGGGTGGTGAAGAGAGCCAAAAGGGAACGCTGATGCTAGGTGGGGCAAACAGTTGTGCCAGAATTTTGAGGAGAACAAAACGATGTTCTAAAAGGAGGTGAAGAGGGTGAGAAAGGGAGAGACCGGAAAGGAGCAAATGGTGACCGATGGAAACGGCCAGTTGTTGTTGGAAAGTGGTGATGTACGGAAGAGGTGGGCCGAGTATTTTGATAAGGATGACAGAGAGGCTAACATTGTCGCTGTGGGTGGTGGTGCTTGGAGGCCAGTTTTGGGAGAAAGACTTGTGGCGGACATTACCAAGGAAGAGATGCAGGAGGCGGTGGAGGTGATGAAAGCAGGGAAAGTCCCTGGTTTGGATGGCGTTGCGGCCGAGTGCCTGAAGAAGGGTGGAGTAACGATTGTCGAATGGTTGGTGAGGTTACTGAACTTGTGTTTTTTGGCAGGCATGGTACCGATTGAGTGGCGCAGTGCCTGCATTGTTCCGCTATATAAGGGCAAGAAGATAAAAATTATTGCTGCAACTCGAGAGGTATCAGTCTGTTATGTGTGGTGGGTAAGTTGTACGGGAGAGTGCTGATTAAAAGGATTAGAGACTGTATGGACTGCGTAATTGGAGAGGAACACTGTGGCTTTATGAGTGGTCGAGGGTTTGCTGATCAGATTTTTGCAGTGAAACAGGTCTGTAAGAAGTACCTTGCCAAAGTAAAGGATGTGTTCTGGGCCTTCATGGATCTGTAGAGGGTGTTGCTTTGTATGGCGTGGGCGGACATCTGTTGAAAGCGGTGCAGAGTTTCTATGTTGGCAGCCGAGCGTGTGTCTGAGTGGGAAGCGAGGTGAGTCAATGGTTCACAGTAAAAGTGGGACTGAGACAAGGCCGCGTGAGATCTCCATGGTTGTTCAACCTCTATATGGATGGAGTGGTCAGGGAGGTGAACGCGAGTGTGCTGGGTCGTGGCTTGGAACTGTTGGAAACATATGTGCGTAGTTGGCACATACCAAACTCAGGCTCGTGTCTGAGTTTGGTAGAGTGTGTGAGAGAAGGAAGCTTCGAGTGAACGTGGGTAAAACAAAGTAATAAGATGCTCGAGGACTGTCGATGCGAGCAAAATTAGTGTCCCTCTAAATGGAGAGCTCTTGGAGGAAGTTCAGTGTTTTAGGTATCTGGGCTCTCATGTGGAGAAAACTGAACTAGTGGAAACTGAAGTGAAGGCGCGAGTAAAGGAAGGGTGTGAAGTGTTGATTGCACTGAAGAGTGTAATGAGCTTTAGGACGTTGGGGATGGAAGCAAAGAGATGGCTGTATGAGGGTGTTGTTGTCCCAACTGTGCTCTACGGAGCTTAGACTTAGGGGGTGAGAGCAGAGGAGAGAAGAAGGTTGAATGTTTTCGATATGAAATGTTTGAGGAGCATGGCTGGAGTAACGCTGAGAGACCGGATCAACAACGACGTGGTTCGTATCAGAACAGGGATGGTGAAGAAGATGGAGGACAGAGTGGATTCACGTGTGCTGAGATGGTTTGGGCACATGGAGAGGATGGACGAAAGGAGATTGGTAAAAATGGTGATGAATGCGGAGGCAAGTGGTCGCAGGCCTAGAGGTAGACCGAAGTTTGGGTGGATGGATGATGTGGAGCAGGCGTTAGGAAGGAGAGACATGAATGTGGAAGTAACGAGAGAGCGTGCAATGTACAGGCGTGAGTGGAGATTGGTTGTGAATGGTTGATTTTGACGCTGCTCTGATGTGATTTCCCGCTTCTGGCATTCCTTTGTCGGGATGGTCGTTGGTGAGGGGGGCCCGGCCATTATGACGCGGTAGGGGTGAACAAGTGAAAACTGTCGGGCCCCGTTGCTGACAACGGATCCTCGGACTGCACTCGTGACCCGGATTGTATGTTGCGGGGTTACCGGCCGGACCCTTCAGCACAAAAGGGCTAAGTTGTGTGAGTGTGAGCGTATGAGGGTGTGAGGTGCGTCTTGCCGTCGGCCACCCCCCTTCCTGGAGGATGCGGCTTAGTGTCAGTATCTGTAACTATCAACATCATATTAGCATCCGAGATGTTATCCCAAAGCGATTTAATCTGATCTCCTTGACATGGATAGAGTTTCCTAGTCACTCAGAACCACAATCACGGACGCCCAAGAGTGAGTATGGAGCCACTGCAATGACTCACATCGAAGAGTTCCAGTTTCTTGACTGTGCCGAAGCTGGAGCACTGTGCCCTGAGGCTCTCTGTGTGGCCAAGGATCCTCTCCGCGTGGTCATCAAAGTCGGAGGGTTCGAAGGCGTTGCGGATGATGATGACGTTCTCATGTTTGCCGCGTTGACCGCGCAAGGGCTCAGGGTGCCAGGAGAACAGCCTGGGAGGAAGAGCCACTGGACTGTTACGCAAAGAAAGAGCAGCGTGGAACTCAGGCAAAACACTGGTTGCATAGTTAATGGACATATAAAAAATCGTATTCCTATCTTTTTCGAAAATGGAAGTACAAAAGCCACCAAAGGATTATTCCGAAATGAGAAATTGTAGATACCCAAGTAATCTTCTGAAGTTAGTATAAACTGCCTTCTTATTAGCTAGTAGAGAAACACTCACTTTGTCTAACTTACAGGTACGGTATGTTTGTCTTAGCCTTCTGTTTGTCTTCTACGCTGCCGTACAAGTCGTCTTAACATCATTCACCATGTCCACACTACACACCCAAACAAAACACACTGTCGTGCAGGCTCCTATTCATGCTTTCATTTCTTATCATTTGGCTCATTCTTCATCCACCCACTTCTGAAGCCTCGTTTAGCGCTTACGGAGTTTTTGAGTTGACAGGCAGATGAGGTTGCTTGCTTCTTCAAACTAAGCTAGTCAGTGCACGATGAGGGTGTGTCATCACAGCTGAGGCTTACTGGATAGCAACGCTGTGACTCAAAGAACTGCAAACTCGCTCCAAGTAGCCAAATAAGTATATTAAAAACATCACAGGAGATTTCTATCATGCCCTTCGTGTATCCTAATAACATCACTAGGGTCTTTCATAGTGTCTTTCAAAAACCATAAGCACCTATCATCGTGCCCTTCAAACATCCGAAAATATTACAATCGCATTTCAGAGTGGCCATCAAACATGCTGATAACAGCACAAGCGCCTCCCATTGTGTCCTTCTTCACAAATCCTGAGATCGCGAGCGCCTTCCATCGCACACTTCAAACATGCTGATAATATCAAGAGAGTCTTCCATCGTGCCCTTCAAACATCACGAGAGCGTTTCAAAGTGCCCTGCAAACATCCTGATAACATCACGAACTCGCGCCTTCCATGGTGACCGACAAATTTCTTACCAACATTATGGCGCCTTCCATCGTGCACTTCAAACCTTCTAACAACATTGCGAGCATCTTTCATCGTGCCCTTCAAACATCCTTACAATATCACGAGCATCTTTCATCGTGTCCTTCAAACACCCTAACAATATCACGAGCCCCTTGTATCGTGCCTTTCAAACATCCTAACAATATCACGAGCATCTTTCATCGTGTCCTTCAAACACCCTTACAACATCACGAGCCCCTTGTATCGTGCCTTTCAAACATCCTAACAATATCACGAGCATCTTTCATCGTGTCCTTCAAACACCCTATCAACATCATGAGTGCATTTCATAGCGCCTTTCTAACACCCTACCAACATCATGAACACATTTCATTATGCGCTTCAAACATCCATTCCTCAGACAAACACATCCATACTCACTTTTCCTGCTTTTTCTGTATCTTTTCAAGCAGTTTTTTCTTCTTCTTCTTCGGCTTGAGGGCTGCGTTGTACTCGCCCCTCATCTGGAACTTGGCTCGCTCCACCGTGATGCGCTCGGTGCTGCGCGGACCCACGCACGCCCCGTCGAGGATCTGCAGAGCCAGGTCCACTGACTCCACCTGGGGAGGAAGGGGGTAAGAGGTGGTGAAAAGTTGTTGTTGTCGTGCAGGATCTGCAGGGCTAGGTCAACCGACTTCAACTGAGGGAGACGTGAGGCGGTGCGAGGTCGGGTGGTGAGAGATCGAGTGATGATGGGTCGGGTGATGATGGGTCGGTTAGATTAAATGTTCTTACGTGAGTCCTAGTGAGCTCCCCAATACGAGCGCCAAGTGAATTAATTAAGATAGGTTTGACCTCTGGTAAGTGCGGAAACAATAACTTGAACAAATTAAAATCATTTCTAATTATTTTGGATTGTGCTATACATACATGCAAACTAGTGCGTACAGAAAAATACTTAATAGCCCCCGTCACAAAAAAAATGAATAATTTATACGCAGCTCTCTAAATAAATCATCGTTTCTGAGCCCTTTCATCAATATCAAAATACAATGTGGGGTGGAAGAATTTGTTCAATTGTACTGGTCGGGCCATGCTGCAGACACTGACTTCGGATCACACTCCAGACTTTGACTGTGTGTTGCGCCCGCAGTCCCCCGGTCGGACCCTTCAGCGCTTAAGGGCTAAATTTGTTTGCGTGCGAGTGCAGGGTGCGGACGCGGTCGGAATAATTAGATGACCGGACAAAACCGGTCGCAGGTCAAGAAAAAATGTATATATTATATAGATGTAATAATAAAAGGTTTACTTTCTATTTTATGCACTTGGTGACATCATACAAGGAACAAGTTATGAAAATATAAATAAAAAAGTTGAGAAAATATAAATAAAAACCTAATCGGGAAATGTCAGACTCCCGTCACAGTCTATTTTTTTTTCTTTATTTCATACTTTGGCCGTAATCAGTGATGGTTTGGAAGCAAATCCAATTCCAGTTTTGTCAATCAGAACAAGATTCATGACATCTTTAACATCCACCTTTAAAACTGAAGGAATTGACACATTAGATGAATGATTACATGATGAAATTCTCCATTACCATTGTGACAACTTTCTGCACCTATTGCCAAATAAATGGAATCATGGGTTTGTCATTTCGAAACATTTCCAGAAATGGTTGCATGATTGAAGCTACCTAGATAACTATATAAAGCTTGGCGATAGGTAAATTGTCATTCACAGCGTATAGAACAGTTCTGAACGATGCGTTGGGATTTTGCTCTTAGGAAGTTTGAACATTTCATGAATATATTTAGTTACATTTGCCCTTTCCGCAACCTTTCGGTCATCTAACCACCGCGTTCCATTAAATCACAAACCTTTCGGTCATCTAACCACCGCGTTCCATTAAATCACAAACCTTTCGGTCATCTAACCACCGCGTTCCATTGAATCACAAACCTTTCGGTCATCTAACCACCGCGTTCCATTAAATCACAAAGGAAAAACATTACTGCTGGTGATATTTTTGCAGTCATCTATTCTTGCTGGCGACTCATTGAACAGATACCAAAGGGACTTCAAAATCTCATACAATTTCCACCCAATAGACTGGATTATTATTTATTATTGGCTTCTATGTTCCACCGGAGTCCCAACGCGAAGTTAATGCAGACTCCCCCGTAGGGCGGTCCAATAGACTGGAACCCTGGCTTGACTGCTTCATGCACCACGTGTGAGCCACACGATCCTATATCAATCAACTCAAGAAGTTCTGGTCGCAAAAGCTTCCTATCACTATCAAAGTCTTTGAAGAACTTATTGTTGACATTTGGTCCATCCATTGGAATGTGTAGCAGTTTCTGACCTTCCAACTTAGCTATGACCTCTTTAGGATGTAAGTCTAAATCTCTAGCTGTTGCATGTCCTAACAATTGCGTCCCGAGGTTACGGTTAATCACATGGATTCTTTTCGGTGTCCCAACCACGCACACTGAAATCCATTTGTTCATTTTTAGTTGGAATGTTTGAAACTTTCATCAAATGACACTACGTAAACCGGAACTTCTTTAAACTTCTCGAACAAGTGGCTTCCGACAAAAGGAGCCAACCCTTAAGTAGCTATAGAAGAACATTTTCTAGGGCAACACGTCATTTTCTTGGCTACCTCAGATACGGGAAACATGACCCAGAAAAGAGCACTTCAATGTTTGGTTGATTGGTGTGACCAATATTGAGCGTTGACTTATACGGTAGAGAGAATATCTGCTTTTGTCAAACCAGCGTTCAGTTCTACCAGTTTATGAACAGAAGAGCTTTGACATTGTGTCACTGTACCAACATGTTGGTCCAGTGATGGATCTACAGCTTACACATCCGGGCTGGTGGGAACATCAGAAACTATAGGAGCATTTGATGTTGTCGCAGAGGAACGCCCAAGCCTAGAAGACATCCTCTCTGCTGATGAGGTTATGTTTCTTTCGCAGGCTGTGTGCTTTACGTCTTAGCATGTTCGGTTAATGCTTTCTACCACATATTACTTCGGGTGTTTGATCACTGACACAACTTGCATGTAAAAGCTCTTGGGTTAGGGTCATCTCTTCTGAAATATCTGCTCTTCTGAACAAAGAGGGTTAAACTTACTGTGGCGCAATGTCCTATCTGATGAAGGTTGAAAGACGACAAAATATCTAAAATGGATTGAAGCATAAATTGATCTGAGAAATCAGCCATGCATTCATTCTTTGAATAATTATTAAAGAAAGAATAATTAATTAAACAAGGGAAATTTGAAAGACTGAACAAAGGGGAGCAAACATAGAAAGACACTATACAATTATAGAACATCAGAAATAAATAAAGAATATGGACGATGTTTATAATCATCGATTTAAATAACTAGTCTCCATTTGTTGACCACTCTACAGGTCTTGCTCATCAGACTCCACTGTGGAGTTTGTGACGGTAAAAAAGAGGTAGTCATAATGTCAGGTCCCTTGTAGATGAACTATTGTAATCCTTTGCTCACCAATACAGTCACAGAGGACAGAATTACAATGAATCATTCTACTCCTTGCATGTAAATCATGATTTTGTTTTCTGTATTCATTTCTGAATGACTGTTGTGTGTTACAAAAACAAGTGGCTTTTCTTTAGATTATTCATTGTTATTTACAGACACATGTTATTTTCGAAAAAAAAAAGATATTTCCAAAACAACTTTTCAACCTAACAGGGCATTTAAAAAACTGACAAAACCTGACACACCCGCACCCGGGAGTGTACGAGGAGTGTGAGGTGCGCCTTGTCGTCGGCCACCCCTCTCTTGCTGGGGGATTTGGCCTTGTATCTGCATACCGTTATACACCCGCACCCGGGAGTGTACGAGGAGTGTGAGGTGCGCCTTGTCATCGGCCACCCCTCTCTTGCTGGGGGACTCGGCCTTGTATCTGCATACCGTTATTGATTATCCGCACTGCTTCGTTAGGCCAGGATGTTTACCTGCATACCGTTATTGATTATCCGCACTGCTTCGTTAGGCCAGGATGTTTACCAAATGAAATTTGCTCGTGAAAAACCTGGCAGTTCCACTGAAGTAAAGGGACGTTTACTTCGAACGTGAATTACGTTCAGACCATCATGGTCTGAAGAAGTCAGAGTGTTTTTATTTACTTTTACGGTGGTCATGAATCAGAGTTTTCCCGAGAGTCCTGTATCGAGTGCCCGTTGTCTGGGGTACGTGATCGTCTAGTGCTACAACGCTCGCGACAGTGAGGAGGAGGAGGATAGTATAAAATCTTTCTGTTTGCTTTTCAAATAAGCAATCTTTGTTTGTATGGACGGCTTTTTAATTGCTTGTATGGATGACTTTTTAAAAGGTGAAAATTACTGAGAAGTATTCGGTGGGTAATTTGGGTCAGCTGAGACCAGACTGCCAGGTTGTTGATTTCCTTCGCGTCCTCACGAAGACCTCAAGTCGGTCTGCGTCTTGAGCCCTGCGAGCAGTTGTTCGTGAACTGTTATGCTAATATTTTGCTTTCCTGTTAGTTGGATTGCGAGTGGTAAGGAGTCTAGTGGTGAGGGGCCAAGTGGTGAGGGGCCAAGTGGTGAGGGGCCAAGTGGTGAGGGGCCAAGTGGTGAGGGGCCAAGTGATGAGGGGCCAAGTGATGAGGGGCCAAGTGATGAGGGGCCAAGTGATGAAAAGCCAAGTGATGAGGGGCCAAGTGGTGAGTGGCCAAGTGGTGAGGGGTCATGTGGTGAGGGGTCAAGTGGTGAGGGGTCAAGTGGTGAGGGGTCAAGTGGTGAGGGGTCAAGTGGTGAGGGGTCAAGTGGTGAGGGGTCAAGTGGTGAG
>SDVV010042383.1:0-10348 GCA_016164225.1 Gammarus roeselii | reverse complement strand
CACAATTATGGGATACTGCAACGAGTACGTATTTCGAACAACTTTAGCAGATTGAGAGCGCCATGCATGTGACCCCCCACTCTTTCTTTTCCCCCCTGTCCCACCCCCATGCGTTTCTGTTTATAGAGGGCGGTCAGTAAAATATTATTATTATTAAATAATATATTTCTAACCTCTGGCAATGGGTTTTAAATTAACAAAACAAAATTAACAAAACAAAACAAAACAAAAACACATAGGACATGAAACTTCCTTATCAACTACGCTATTTGAACTAGCGAAAACGAGAGTTCAATTTGAATTCGTCGCAGCTCATCTCAAGGAGTCGCCGGTTCGGATTACATGGAGCGAAATATTATTTACGACAGGATCATCAGTGCACATACAGAAAATGTCTATTATGACAATATAATCACGACTACATAGTGTTGTGAAAACCAGTGACACGCGGGATTTAAAAATAAATACATGGGGTGGATAAATAACAAAATACATGGGTGTGGAAAATAACAAGTACATGTGGTGGCAAATCACGCATGCATGTGGTTAGAGTCCCGAGAACATGGGGTTGGGACGAAATGTGCTAACATATTGTTATGAGAAGTCTACACTATTGTACGATGACAAAGGTGTGGATGGACGACATGAATTATACAGAAGATATGAATGCAACATTGAGTTCAGAAATCGAACAGCGCTAACATATCGTAAAGATGGGTCTAAACCATTGTATGAATAATGAAGGGGTGAATAGGCGATATAAGTTCCACAAAAAAAAAAATACTTAAAATACATACTAAACAACTGAATATACAATATACACACTTCATGAATGCTAGGAAATGATTAAATGATTTAGTACTCCAGTATAATACGCTAGGAAATTATTAAATGATTGTGTAGTCCAGTATAATACAATACTGGGTACACAAGTCGGATGAATATGCTTCTGTTATAGAAGACAAAGCAAAATATTAGCTCATAAGGCAATGATTGTATCATCGAAAATGGTACGGTAATTGTTGGAAATAATTCAATGAATTATATAAAAATCGAGTTAACCGTTGTCGAAGTTGGAAGCTGCCTATCGCTTCTCGAAAAGACTGCGCTCGTATTTTAATTGTACTGAAACTATTGAAACATTTGGAACATAGAAATAAACAAAACGCTAGTTAACGCTAAAAGTAATTGTGATCGGTAGCAACATAGAAAACAAATGTGTCGTCAGAGTAAAAACGATTAGATGGTGTCTCAATGTTGAGAGTTATGGGGGTGGTGTTTTCGGGCATGCTCAGGAACAGAATGCATTTTCTGGTTACTGGTATTATGTATTTACTTGTGTTTGTGAGCAAAGTTACGGTTTCGAATTGATCGGTCAGTAGATGTTCATTAGGCCTATTCTTGAAGGACTTGTTGAATTTACGATTTTTGAGGCTTGTTGGGAGGTTGATCCAGGAATTTGGTCAGTGATCGAAAAAACTCAACAGATAGTTTCTGTTTTCCTGTGTTCAACGTGCCGAGTATCATTATTTCTTGTGAATCGATTATTCTTTTCACCTCGAGAATATATGTGCCTTTGGCTGCCGGGTGAATGTTTTTTTTCTAGAAGATCTTTAAGAATTCTGATCGACTCATGGAGTGCCAGTTTTCTGTCGATATTGAGCCACTGTAATTTTTCGAGAAGAAGACTTATGTGGTCTCTTTTTCTGTGGTTACCATCGCATGTTATTCTTGCCGCAAAGCTTATACAACGTTGCACTTTTTCTTTTTGAGTTTTGGTGCATTTCTCCCAAGTTGAAAGACAGTAGTTGCGGAACACAGAGTAGAATGTCAGATTTGCCTATCCTGATAGAGATATTCATTGAAACTGTTTTTTTTAGAGTTCGAGCCGAACAAGATGCATTTTGTTTTTTTCAGAGTTGAGCTTGAGTCTATTTTTATCATACCAAGATTTCACTTTACTTACGGCTGTCTCAGCGTCGTCCTTCAGCGCATTCAGATCTGACGGTTTTCGGGAAGGCAATATTTGAATATCATCGGCGTACATTACCTTTTTTGCTTGATATTTGATCATTTGCAGTCGATGTCATTTACAAAAACAGAAACAATAAAGGGCCAAGTATCGAACCTTGAGGGACCTCGACGGAACTGTGGCCGAATTTGACATTGTTGCGTTATCGAGTTTAACTGATTGTTGCCGATTCTTCAGATAACTTTCGAACCAAGTAGGGTCTTTTCCGATGTTGCGGAGCTTGCCAAAAAGAATTGTATATCCTACACTGTGCGTCTTTTCGCCGACAAGCATACTGGCAGTCAATGGACAGCTTGTTTGATTCGAGGTACTCAATCAATTGGATAGATATTACCTTTTCTAGAATCTTGGATAAGACAGGCAGAAGACTGATCGGTCTGAAGTTGGATGGTTCATTTTTGTCCCCAGATTTATGAAATGCTTTCATGATTGCATGCTTCCAGATCTTTTCAATAACAGCGACCCTGAAATAACTGTGTTTCAATTGCTACTTCGTTCTTCACAGCTTAATTGCCAATTGCCTTTTATTTACATAATTATTTTCCTCTTTACGCTTCCACACCAGTACTCGACATTCTACGTACAATCGCGTTTATTTAACACGAATGTTCCTTCCACACATAAATTTGCTGATAATAGTTTGACGTGTAAGCTACTTCTTGGTACTGCCTTATTTAAAAAGGTGTGGGGCAGTACTCGTTCTGGCAGTCGTATAAGAGCAGGTACCTACCTGCCCTTATATGACAAGTCCCTAATATGGATGCTCTACGGGGTAGCGTGCAATAACTTCTCGTTGAGGCTCCGGTGGAACACAGCAGCAACTGCCACAACTTCATCCCTAATATTTAGGGGCTAGGCGGTTTCTATCCGTATAAATATGGACAACTTTTGTTGACGTTCTGACTTCCTTCAAACGTACGTCAGAACATCAAGTTCCGACTTCCTTCCAACGTACGTCAGAACAACATGTTCAGATTTTTTCAAACGTACGTCAGAACATCAAGTTCCGTATTTCTTCAAGCGTACGTCAGAACATCAAGTTTCGACTTCCTTCAAACGTACGTCAGAACAACAAGTTCCGACTTTCTTCAAACGTACGTCAGAACATCAAGTTTCGATTTTCTTCGAACGTACGTCAGAACATCAAGTTTCGACTTTCTTCAAACGTACGTTAGAACATCAAGTTTCGACTTTCTTCAAACGTACGTCAGAACAACAAGTTCCGATTTCTTTCAAACGTACGTCAGAACAAGTTCCGACTTTCTTCAAACGTACGTCAGAACATCAAGTTCCGACTTTCTTCACACGTACATCAGAACATCAAGTTTAAATTTAGGAAATAAAAAGCATCAAGAATCCTCTTAACCCAAGACCAGAATTACACTCTTGTTGTTTCATTCATCCAAGTCGAGAGCTCGACCACCGCTCATTTCAATTAACTTACCTTGTTAAAGGAAATCTCGCCGTCAACTAGTTGATGTTCTGTGTTTTTTTCTCATCTATATAGGGTTGACTATCTCCACTTTGGGGCCTATTATTCTCAATTATGTACCCGATGGGCCAGAATAAGAAACGGGCAAACGAAATACAAGCATTAAATATTTTTTAATGTATTGTTTAGGCTTGGAATTCTTTACAGCACACTCAACCCACGATCGACCTTGGGTAGAGAGTCCGGCAGTTATTGTTGGGCTCCCATGTCGGTCGGAGTGGGACGGGGGGCGGAGGGCTGATGGGTTCGCTTGGATCTCAATAAGATTGAAAGAAGATTGAAAGAACAGCCAACAACCTAGTGGTGGTTGGGCGCGTGAAGTAGCCCCCCCGCTAGCGAATGAGAGTACCATTGCTGATTTAGATGGAGCCTTGATCTAAGTGCGGGCTGAACCAAGGCCACGCACAGCAGGATCATGGGAGTGGCAGGTAACCCCAGAGATTGAAAAATGAGTGGCAGGTAACCCCAGAGATTGAGAAATGAGTGGCAGGTAACCCTAGAGATTGTGGAATGAATGGAAGATAACCCCTACGATCGTAAAATGAGTTGCATGTAACCCCAGATATTGTAAAATGAGTGGCAGTTAACCCCAGAGATTGTAAAATGAGTATCAGGTAACCCCTGAGATTGTAAAAGGAGTGGCAGGTCACCCCAGAGATTGTGAAATGAATGGAAGATAACCCCTGCGATCGTAAAATGAGTTGCATGTAACCCCAGATATTGTAAAATGAGTGGCAGTTAACCCCAGAGATTGTAAAATGAGTGGCAGGTCCCCGGAGATTGTAAAATAAGTGGCAGGTAACCCCATATATTATAAAACGAGTGGCAGGTAACCACAAAGATTGTAAATTGAGTGGTAGGTAACCCCAGGGATTGTAAAATGAATAGCTGGTAATCCAAGAGATTGTAAAATGAGTGGCAGGTGATCCCAGAGATTGTAAAATGAGTGGCAGGTAAACCCAGATATTGTAAAATGAGTATCAGGTAACCCTAGAGATTGTGGAATGAGTGACAGGTAATCCCAGAGATTGTAAAATGAGTGGCAGATAACTCCAGAGATCGTAAAATGAATGGCAGGTAACCCCAGAGATTGTAAAATGAGTGGCAGATGACCCCAGAGATTGAAAAATGAGTGTCAGGTACCACCAGAGATTGTAAAATGAGTGACAAGTAACCCCGGAGATTGTAAAATGAGTGGCTGGTAGGTAACCCCAGAGATTGTATAGTGAGTAGCAGGTAACCTCAGAGATTGTAAAATGAGTAGCAGGTAACCCAGAGATTGTAAAATGAGTGGCAGATAACCCCAGAGATCGTAAAATGAGTGGCAGATAACCCCTGCGATTATAAAATGAGTGGCTGGTAACCCCAGAGATTGTAAAATGAGTGGCAGGTAACCCCAGAGATTGTAAAATGAGTAGCAGGTAACCCCAGAGATTGTAAAATGAGTGGCAGATAACCCCAGAGATTGTAAAATGAGTGTCAGGTAACCTCTGCGATTGTAAAATGAGTGGCTGGTAACCCCAGAGATTGTAAAATTATTGGCAGGTAACCCCAGAGATTGTAAAATGAGTTGCAGATAACCCCAGAGATTGTAAAATGAGTGGCAGGTACCATCAGAGATTGTTAAATGAGTAACAAGTAACACCAGAGATTGTAAAATGAGTGGCAGGTAACCCCAGAGATTGTCGAATTTCTTACACACGAAGAAAACTATTTAATTGAGGCCTCCTTACCACCTGGAAATACATTTTCTGAAAATCATTAGACGCTATTCTCTGTGTATCAATTCCGATGCTTCTTGGATATTCACGCCCTTTGGAGGAGCTCTCCGAGGCTGACGGCATGACGTCGGTGGATATGAATCCCCTTAATCTAATCTAGTCTTTAATTCGTTCAATAAGGTTTAAAAAAAAATACGGCATGAAAATTGCGGACAATTCTAGTGAAAACACTTCACAGTGAATACAAAAACTTTTCATGATGAGCAGGATCTCGATTAACATTCCTACGGCTTCAGATCGACGAGATGTAATTAAAAATGTATATGCTTGTATATAATGTTAGTAGACTAGTCAGTTCAAAATGTTCAGTTCGCACCCTTGCCTCATTCAGTCCACACCCACCAACTCTACCAACAGATCATATTGAATCATTATCATACGGTACGTAAAAGTCGTTTCAACCGTGGTGCGTAGTGGATGCGTTTTATCATGTGTTCTCAATTTCTGTTGAAATCACCCGTAGAATAACGCTTCATCAACTCCTCGCATCCATCAAATCCACCGCCTCAATCCTGTGGTAAGTACGGCGACATCTGTACCAATCACTGCATTGTGCACCTATCACCATGACAGCACCGTGGCACTCTTCTCAGCCAGCCTGCTGAAGCTGGCATGGCCACGGAGCCACTGTTTTCCCAAACAAAAAATGCAGTCTCACTCAAGAGATCTGCAGCTTCAGATTTCTCTACCTTAGCCAGTCAGAGCCCCAAACATGCTATTGTAAATGACCTTAACCTCTCTCCCCATCATCACCATCTGCCAGCCTCATCCTCCGTGAGAACCATGAAGCTCTCCCCTTCAACTTCTTCAACACTGCCCTACCAAAATGAAATACACAAGCGTTGCTGATCCCCAGCTTCCTTGAGAGAAACCAGAAAATAACTGTCATTGTGGGGCTGATACACAACGATAATTTTTTTGGCTTTTCATACTACACTTCATCAATTTGTTATGAGAAAATCTACTCACCCCTGAAAGTCCTTCAGACTCGCACTCCTTACATCGAGGTCATTTTTGATTTGATTGACATTGAAGACATCAATTTTATCTCTTTCCTAAACTGAGATCATGGCACTCCTGACTGTTCCTCTTCTTGTATTACCAATGTTATTCTGCCGGTTCAAAAAGCTTACCCTCGAAAGACCCTCTCTTACTGTAATTCTCTCTACTCATCTGTCCATTCTATGCGTATCTCCTTCGAGTGCAGCTCTGCAATCCCTGAGCGGGTACTTTTTCAAAACGCTTTTCTGCGTATTTTGCCGTACATCCTAACACCTATCCGCTGTTTCCGCTGCCAAAGATACGGTCTTGAAGCGATGTCTTGTCGCCCCACTGTTACCACTGAAATGCTTGGGGAAAAAGCTTGGAATTACCATTAATGATCTCGCTGTTTCCATCGACATAGATTTAGGAAATCGCAGTATGGAAAGCGATCTAGTCGTGAACTTCAGGATTAACAAATTTGGGTCAGTTTTGACGATATGTGCCCATTGAATAAAAACATTAATAAAAACTGTTCCATGCGAAAATAAACCAATTTTGTTACTGTGTTATGCTCACAATAAAGTAATGATACGCTTGTGGCTTTCGTATTGCATATCCGCATATGCGGATGTGAGTATGATAACAAATTGCGTATGCGAATGTCAAATATATGCTGATGCTTTATACAAATGCGGTGCGGATATCGGGCCCATCACTATTGCAAACAATAAGCATGGGGAAATTCTCCTTTAATCAAAATAAAAGCCTTGATTGCTTCCCCAACTGAACATAGGACCACATCCTACTTAAATGAAAAAATGCATGAACGTACAATCCTTACAAACAATAAATAGCTGTTACACGTCTGTCAATCGTGCTTTTCCTACAGCCTTGGCCTCAACAGTTTTTAGGATTACCTGCAGAGTTACTCAGGTTGCTGGATTTCGTGTTTCAGATGTGTTTTTGGGTCGCAGTAGCCCGACGGGGGAGCTAACCAGACTCGCGTGAGAGCTCCGGTAGAGGTGACCCGGTAATCTAATTTGGGTCATGATCTAAGCAACGATCGGATGAGTGGATGCACAGTAGAGGATGCAAAACGACCCTGCGAAGGAATAAGATAGGGCATAATTAGCGGTGGGTAGGGGGTTGACCGAGGTCAGCCGCGCGAAAGTGAGTGGCGCGAAGGTGGGCGGCGCGAAGGGGAACGGAGGTGGATGACTCATTCGGACGGAAGGACGGACAGCTTTCGGATTATTCATAAGGTATAGGTTATATATGTTAATAGGTTATATAAATAGAACGTTTTCATATTGGTTACCTTTGGTATTTATAAACTTACTTGGCTGTTATACTTTTTTGAACGGTTACTGTAGGATTATACCTGTATATGATATAAATTCGTCTAATCTCACGGAATGCTGGGTATAAAATAAGCTTAATTGGATGTAATGATCCAAAATATAAATCTGTTTTACCTCTCGACATTGGATTTAGGTCCGATTCCATGTCGTCTTGGAGAAATAATCTACCGGATTTGTGTAGAGTGTAAGTGTTAAAATTCTTCAATAATTTAATGTACATCTCAATTATGTTATCTGCTCGCATGTCTTTACTTGATGTTTTTCCCGCATGTCTTACTTTTATAAATGTTTGTGATCCGTTTGCAGTTTATACACTTAGGAGTTATTGATTAATTCAGGCTTTGTTATAAGATTGCGTTCCAATTCAGAATATCTGACTTATTCGAGCATTTACCAGATTCACTGTAGCATTTTTCACTATAGGTTTGTAATGTTGAGGGGCCGTAAACCTAATTCATCCTAACCTAATCTAACCAAGGATTTTTTTCCCCGTTTTCATACATATGTCATGTATTTCTTCATTGATTTAAAGCGTTAGCAAGTTTTATGTGTGGTTTTACTGTTAGAATAAGATTTTTGTTGTTGTAATGTTGGATGTGTTGCTCCTGCCATTTACGTCTATTATGACGAGTGTTCAATAAATCCACTCTAACATATTTACTACAGATCTGTGATGTAAGGTCCGCAGTCAACAAGATCTACGATATAACTCATGCCTAAGGTACATAATTAACGAAATATATATCAATGTACGACAACATAGATCAAATATCAATGAATGCAAAAAGGGTTACCATACACTGCCATATACATTAATACCTACGCGATGTAACCTAACGGTCATCCTAACCAATAATTATGTATGTTTATTCAAGTTTGATGCTTATGTATGATATTGATACGTATGAAACTCTCCACTTGGGCTGTCACTGCCACAGTGCGTTCTTTGGCACACTGCCACAGTGCGTTCTCTGGCACACTGCCACAGTGCGTTCTTTGGCACACTGCCACAGTGCGTTCTTTGGCACACTGCCACAGTGCGTTCTTTGGCACACTGCCACAGTGCGTTTTTTGGCGTACTGCCACAGTGCGTTTTTCGGTGCACAGCCACAGTGCGTTCTTTGGCACACTACCTCAGTGGGTTTTTTGGCGTCCTGCCACAGTGCGTTCTTTGGCACACAGCCACAGTGCGTTTCGGGTTACTCCGGTGACACTAAAACGCACTTTTTGTATTGCCGAAGTAAATTTGCACGAAACCCTGGAAAGAATTGGATCATGGCCTGCAGAATTGGGCTCTAATTGGTTAAAGAGGAACAGTTGTTCCTTGACTGGAAAAAATAGGCGTTCACTTAATGCCATTCTCTGAATGAAGCTGTAGGGTGTGGGCAATTATAAGGTGGATGTAGCAACTGTGGCTTCTTTCTTGATTAAGTAATTACGATTCAATAACTCAATTTAGAAGTAAGCCGTAGCCTAAGCGAGTTGTTTCTGTTGTATAAATCCACTTAAAAGCAGCTCTGCAACATTACCCATGTTGTTGGCTCGGCTCAGTTTTAAGATCGGTTACCCCAAGATCAATAAACAAACCGCCTCAGGAGCACATACTTGACACGTTTTTCCCTGCCTACCATGACCTGCCGATGACCGAAATTGCTGACTATGACCCAGGTAGCTGGTTATGACCGAGGTAGCTGGCTATGACCCAGGTAGCTGGCTATGACCGAGGTAGCTGGCTAGGACCAAGGTAGCTATTGGTCCTATTAAACCCACTATTATTGGGTCAACCCCCTCATTAAAGCCTCAATCTATTATTAGCCCAAAGCAGTGTATATGTGGAAAGGATTTTAATTCGCCATGACGATGAGTTGCGAACGGGACAACCTTCTGCTGCTGGGGTGTCGCTCGCAGTGATTACTTTGAACTCTCCTTCGAGGGTGAGAAGAAAATGTGCGGTGTTGAATGTTTTTGCAAAATCACCAATGAGGACTTAATGCAGAAAATATTGTAAAACGTCCAGTCCTGAAGAAAAATCAGCTGGAGTCATTTTAACAAATTGCGTAAAATTGGACTTTAATCGCAACAGATTTTAGGCGGAGATTGTTATTCCGTTCTAAAATTGTTCTTTCGGTACCTTTTAGTTTGTCTATTACGTATCTTTAGTACACCACATCATATGACCGTGCTGGAACTAGAAAGGGTTCCTTGTTTCATCGCTGCACCAAAAGACCTCATTGGAGATGGTACTTGAGAAGTTTACATTTAGATTACAGATACTACTGGCACTATGTAGTATAGCCCACGACGATAAATCATTTTCATAGATAATAGTGACTGAGACAGCGTTGCTATGATGTGGCCCCCCACTACTGCCTAGCATTGCTATGATGTGGCCCCCACTCCTGCCTCGCATTGCCATGATGTGGCCCCCACTCCTGCCTAGCATTGCCATGATGTGGTCCCCACTCCTGCCTAGCATTGCCATGATGTGGCCCCCACTCCTGCCTCGCATTGCCATGATGTGGCCCCCATTCCTGCCTAGCATTGCTATGATGTGGTCCCCACTCCTGCCTAGCATTGCTATGATGTGGCCCCCACTCCTGCCTCGCATTGCCATGATGTGGCCCCCACTCCTGCCTAGCATTGCCATGATGTGGTCCCCACTCCTGCCTAGCATTGCTTTTGTGTGGCCCCCACTCCT
>SDVV010042382.1:0-10348 GCA_016164225.1 Gammarus roeselii | reverse complement strand
TATATACCCGATTTCATGACACTACAAATGACTGTTTGATTGTGGCACATCAGGAAACAAGCTCAAAGCCACGCTGAGTGACTTTGTTTGCGAAATATAAATACTATCGTCGTATGCTAAGATATTGAACGCCATAAAGCCATCATCATGCATGCATGCTGCACGTGTATTGCGTTAAAGACAAATACATTAGCGTAATTGAAGAGAGTGATCGCTTAATGAGGAAATGCACGGAGCTCAATATACAAATGTAAGAATTTTTTTTTCGTATTTAGTGTTTAATGGGGATGAAGTCCAATTGCATGGCGAATTAGCTCGGCAGAGCTCTCGTGTGCTCTCATGTGCTCTCATGTGCTCTCATGTGCTCTCATGTGCTCTGTCTGTTACTGTTTTAACTGTCAAGATTTCAATAAGTCATCTGTTCTCAGCCAGAAATCTTTTCGACGGAGATTCATTAGTCGCCGACTTGCTCGTCATAAACAGTTTCCAAACAAACTGCGCGTAAATAATTTTTACATTCATACAACTTGCCAGGAACCTCTTTGGCAGTAATTGAATGATGAGTGACCTATTTGCCAGTCATCAATTTTCGCAATTAGTAGCCAGGAACCTGCTGAAATTACTATAACCTCAGTCACAACAATATTTGATTCATTGATCAGAACAGTTTAGCTCACTTTAGGGTAATGGGATCATGGAGTCTCAATGAGGGGCAGGAATAATGCCGCTTGTTTTTTTTTTGCACTACAACATATCTTTCCAAGTATCAACGAGTCACTAACGCACGGGTACCGTCAGGAATATATGTTCAATTGAAACCCGCCGCCGATTCGTCCCAAATACTTCATTTGGAAAATAATTTCACGAATAAATTTTGCAGGTTTAGGTTGACAATAATTATAGAGGAAATGAACAATGAACAAACAAAATCATCCAGGGACCTTGTTTGGTGTGTATACGAGCGACACCATTTTCAATACCGATACCGTTCATTTGGTTGTCAGTTAATATATGATACTCTGTTAACAATAAGCTCTAGATTTAACATACGAAATCTGTCAGTCCAAGCCTAGACGCACATCAATGAATTTTCAATTGAATTTTGTAAATTTTGCAAAACAAGCTTCCGTGAATTTCATAGTGGGATTTTGTAATTTGATTCTGTACTATTTTAATTTTGAATTTATAGTTGTTTCAACAATTTCATATTGCATCAGATGTCTATCCCGGTCTCACCGAATAATGTGGGGTTCGAACACAGGTATCCTGAAGTATCGAGTAGGAAACTCTATCAATTAGGGCACTCAGTAGGCATCCGCCATCGCATCTCGCATATTTGCTCTTCCCACCCAAAAAATGATAACTGTGACCTTTTCCTTCCGCACTCGTATCTGAAGCTGTCAAATCTGCATCACACTCCACTGCACCAGATCCCGTTGGTTTACCTGTCCTCCACGTCAAGCACGTCTATTCATCTGCTATCTCCTATCATTTTGTTCTCCCTCTTCATCGTCTCCCTCATCCCCTTCAACCAGCTATTCGGAATAAAGCTGTCATTATTCCCATTCCGAAGCCAGCTAAACTTTTTTGTGCCTTCATTTCCCTCCATCACTGTCTCCTCTTTTGCTGACGACTCTACCCTGTATTACACTCGTGACCACCTCCTGGACAATATCAGCCTCTTGGCAAATAAAAAGCGACGTGATGTCGCTTCCTTCAAGCCTCATTCCACCCTCTTCACTTCTCACACTCTTCAATTCAGCCTACATTCGGACCTATTCTTCAAAAACATTCCAACCCAGGTAAAACGCACACCCAAAATATGTATGGTAATTTTGAACACTACATCACCTTCCCTCTCCATATCTTCGAAATAGCCAGCAGAGCCACGGGGAGAATAGGCATAATGAAGGAACTCGCGGAGATGCCTGCGGCCACCACTGGGAGACGAAGCTCGTCACCTACCGCGCTGTTGCCCGCCTCGTTTGCATTAATGCCGCTCTATTCTGGTTCCCCCAGATCTTCACCATTTATCTCTGCATCCTGTAAGCCATGCAAAGCAGCGCCCTCAGACTAGCCACCGGCTCTGCTCTCAGTTACTGGGTTTTGGCCTCCGTCCCCTTCATCAATCTTTAATATTATCACGACCGTCTTCCCGTTCCTTCGCGATGGAGTTATCCTTCTGGACAGATAAAACAAATCCATAATCAAATTTCGTCACACTGCCTTATCAGGAAATGCCATAGTTAACCGGGGCCCAGACAGGGCCTTTAGCATACCACCACGTCCAGTCTATTTCTCTGGGATATTCCAACCTCGTTTCTTCCGTTCTACTCTGTCTGAACTTCATTCATGCCACTGCCACCTCCTTTGATCGTTCAAGTTCCGCGTTGACAGGCATCAGGATCCACTTTATCCAGACCGCCACTCTTCTGATCAAACGACGATGCATCTCTTCGCTTGCCGCGCGTCCTGCTCATCTCACCCACCTGGACCTGTGGTAGAGACCCTCCCTGTGAGGTAGCCGCCTTTATGGTGTCGCTACCGGCTCTCGGCCTTTCGTCTTATTGCTCGGCGATCTCGAGAGACACCGCCGGAGTTCTTCCGGTCGAAGCGGCGTCTGACTGACGCACTGTAGTTATGCGCCGGCAAAACAACACCAACAACAATTCACGGACCGGCACCGACCAGTATCCATTGATATACTCAACATACTCGTTTTGCAAAGCATAGTCCTAATCAGTTGAAGACGGTTATTTGCCTCTCCAAATAAAGTGTCTCACTTTCAGCAACATAGCATTGAAGCGCTTGATGATACACGATCGCCCCAATAGCGAAGATGGCGTCACGTCAGAGTACTCGTAATTTTGACCTCTGCAGCGTTCTTACCTACTCCTGAGCTTAATCTATAATAGTTTACCTTCCTTTCGTCAGAGCACGAGCTAATGGTTTTCGTACGTAAATCATGTTAGCGAACGAACGTTGGCCCATATTGAGCAGGAACCAACAATAGTCGTATTAGTGCCTTCCATGTAATGAAACGCTCGCTGCTTGGATATAACATATTTTTTGGAGTAACATCAACATTTTTATGGTAAGTTATGTGGACAACTATAAAAAGACATTGAGTCAACATCAAAATATCTTTCTTCCATGCTTCTTACACGTTGATCGTGTTGTCAACGTTGCCTCGAACATTCTTTTTCATGGATCCCTGTTCGAAGAGAAAAATACTTGTCTGTTTTCGGAATTCAGATGAGCTGCAACTCGTTGCGGAGGGATCCTGGTCACTTTCGGACAGTCTTTTTCATGGATAAATTGCTACTATTTTTTTTTTACTTTTTAACATTCTGTTTCGTTTTCAGTAATTTTAGTACGTAGCTCCGGCTGGATGCATTGGTCTCAGTCACCCTCTGGTAGGAATCATTGACTATTTGACCGCTGGGTGGTGTTCAATTGTTGTACAGTAGTCCACCAAGATGCTCACAATTTCATTATTCCGCTTTCAATGCTTTTACAAACTGTATATCTAAACATTGCCCTGCAGACTATTGCCCACACATCCTTATTATTGTTATCAGTAGGCTGGGGTTCCCACCACCTCTGTTTGCTACCGCGTCCCAACAGACAAATCTTACTTTACATTATTTCTTGATAGGAGGAATGTTGCCCTTGTCGGACTTTCGTGACTGTCTGTCTTATTACTGGTGACTTGAACACACTGGAGGGATGGGAATAGCTCGCTTTCAGGACGGCTTCAAGCCTGCTGTGACTCCTTTGCAAGATCTACTAAATCCATCCCTCCCTAACTCGTCACAACTTACCTGCTAAAGCTATGTCGAGGTCCCGCGCGCTGTTGGCTGATGCCACCAGTATTGTGTTCAGTGCGTTGTACTGTAAATAATTCGTAAATAGTCACGCTAATAGAGTAGGATATTTACACTGATTTATTAGTAGCAAATCTTCCACTGTTTATTTCTGAAAATGTATTGTCTTCTCTAGGAAGTATGCTTCAAAGTTGCGGGAGGGGAATTAATCAGAGCTCATTGCTTGAATTTTATCATTTTGGTCAATGACTCATAGATTATTATTTGGCTGTATTAGCTGACATGAATGACCTGTTTTCAGGGATTCAGTTAAAGAGTGTGCAGTTTGAAACAGCTTTTAATCAATGAATAATTGTCCGGTTATAGAAAACTTTATATTTTATCGTATTCACGATATTGGACATTTTGCTATTACCTGCTATTATTGACCAATTACAGCCGAGCATATGTCAGAGTGGGAAGCGAGGTAAGTGATTGGTTCACAGTGAAAGTGGGTCTGATAATAGGCTGCGTGATGTCTCCCTGGCTGTTCAATCTCTTCATGGATGGAGAGGTCAGGGAGGTGAATGCGAGTGCGCTGGAACGCGGCTTAGAGCTGTTGGAAGCGAACGGGCGGAGTTGTCAGTTGAGCCAGTTTCTGTTTGCGGGTGATACGGCGCTGGTGACGGATGCAGAGGAGAAGTTATGTAGGCCAGTGTCTGAGTTTGGTAGTGTGTGTGAGAAGAGGAAGCTTTGAGTGAATGTGGGTAAAAGTCAAGTAATGAGATGCTCGAGGACTGTTGATGCGAGCAGAATTAGAGTCCTCTAAATGGAGAGTTATTGGAAGAAGTTCAGTGTTCTAAGTATCTGGGCCCACATGTGGAGAGGACTGAACTCGTGGAAACTGAGGTGAAGTCGCGAGTGAAGGAGGGGTGTCAAGTGCTGGGTGCTATGAAGAGTGTAATGAGCTGCAGGACATTGTGGTGGGAAGCAAAGAGAGGGCTGTACTAGGGTGCCGTTGTCCCAACTCTGCTAAATGGAGCTGAGAGTTGGGGGGTGAGAGCAGAAGAGAGAAGGTTGAACGTTTTCAAGATGAAATGTTTGAGATGCATGGCTGGAGTGTCTCTGAGAGACAGGTTCAGAACGGGGATGGTGAAAAAGTTGGAGGACAGAGTGAATTCACGTGTTTCCGAAATGGTTCGGGCCCAATTTGAGGATGGATAAAGGGAGATTGGTAAAAATGGTGATGAAGGCGCAGGCGAGTGGCTGCAAGCCTAGAGGTAGACCGAAGTTTGGGTGGACGGATGGTGTGAAGCGGGCGTTTGGAAGGAGAGACTTGCATGTGGAAGTAGCGAGAGAGCGTGCAATGAACAGGCGTGAGTGGAGAATGGTTGTTAATGATTGATTTTGACGTTGCTCCGATGTGCTTTCCCGCCCTTGGCATCACGTTGTCTGGATGGTCAATGGGGTGGGGCCTGGCCATCATGATGCGGCGGGGGTAAAGCAGTGAAAACTGTCGGGCTCTGCTGTTGACAACGGATCCTCGGACCGTACTCGTGACTCAGAGGGTGTGTTGCGGGGGTACCGGCCGGACCCTTTAGAACGAAAGGGAAAAGTTGTGCGAGTGTGAACGTATGAGGGATGAGGTGCGCCTTACCGTCGGCCACCCCCCTTTTTGGAGTATTCGGCACAGTGTCTGTATCTGTAACTGTATTCTTCTTATCTATTCATTGGAATTAAATTCTCATTTCTAATCACCTTACCGTTATTAATTTGTTTCCGTGACCCTATGAGGAGTCGTATGGTTTTACTCAGTTCAGTTATTTTTCAGTGGATTTTTTTCCTGCTGACGTACACTCAGTCCTTCAGGAGCTCTAGTGGAGTAATATAGTAAAATGCGAATTTTCATCTAAATTGGAGTTAGAAAATGTTTACAGTAAAATTTGCCCGTATATTTCTTAAGCCAGTCTCTTAATAAAGTTTTTGAGCTATTATAATACTCCACATTTCTGAAAGGTATTGTTTATACTACGATACAACGAATAGTTTTTTTCACAGTTCGGAAATCGAAAGTCTTAATTCGTGATTGATAGACGAACTAAAAAATAAACATAACAATCTCTCCAACCACATTATTCAAGTTATCATGGCATGCAAAACTCATTTGGAAGCACTTGCGTGATATTACGATGAAATTGAACTGATTCAACATCCAAATACAGATTGTATTTCAATTTTTATTTATATAAATAATATGTTTCAGATTCTATACTCGTATCTCCTTCCGCAGTTTTAAGATATCGGAGCCAGCCTTGGGTGCAACGTGTCGCCGGTTCGAGCCCTGGCAAGGACATGGCATCAGACATTGACAGCTTGTCTTAGCCACCCTCTTATTAGTGGGAAACGGTTATGTTTCTATTCATGTATTTTTTTATGTCGCCACGTCACCTTTGACCCTCAACATTCATCAGTACTCGGGGTGAGTTTGTCGCTTAAGAACAGGGCCATGTCATGTTCAGATGACATCGATTATTTAGCAGGTTTCGAATGCGAGTCACTGTGCGGGTGACTGGTGTGAACAGGGTGACTGGTATCAACAGAGTGACTGGTGTGAACAGGTTGACTGGTGTGAACAGGGTGACTGGTGTGAACAGAGTGAATGGTGTGAACAGAGTGACTGGTGTGAACAGAGTGACTGGTGTGAACAGTGTGACTGGTGTGAACAGTGTGACTGGTGTGAACAGAGTGACTGGTGTGAACAGTGTGACTGGTGTGAACAGGGCGACTGGTGTGAACAGAGTGACTGGTGTGAACAGGGTGACTGGTGTGAACAGAGTGAATGGTGTGAACATGGTGACTGGTGTGAACAGTGTGACTGGTGTGAACAGGGTGACTGGTGTGAGCAGAGTGCCTAGTGTGATCAGGGTGACTGGTGTGAACAGGGTGACTGGTGTGAACAGGGCGACTGGTGTGAACAGAGTGATGGGTGTGAACAGGGTGACTGGTGTGAACAGGGTGACTGGTGTGAACAGAGTGACGGTGTGAACAGGGTGACAGGTTTTTACTACCGCATATTCTTCATGATGTCAATCAGTATTTTTACCTCTCTAGGTATATATACGAAGCCCTGTTACACGCAGTAGCGAGCGATTAGATCATTAATTTTAGGATTTGTGCCTACGTGATTATTTATTTTAATATGAGTCATTTATCGAGCTCTTCGTATTCGTACAATGTTATAGACGTATCTTTGCAATATGTTAACACAACTCGTTTTCCTAATCCCATGTATTCGTGTTTTCTCAGCCCCGTCTAATCGTGATTTCCCAACCTCACGTATCAGTGATTTCCCAAACCCATATATCCTAGATTTTTCCATCCCAAGTTTTCGCGATTTCCTATTCCCACGTATTCGTAAATCTTACCTCTAAATAGACGTTGTCCGTAAGATCATTGAATCCAATTATTAAGCGACAATGACAGCTGACTTGAAATGACCATGGTTAATAGCTCATTACTATTGGGAGTGGGTTTCACCACCGATATTTTATTGACAAATATTTCCTTAAAAAAATTGTAGAACTTCTTCATATACGCATACAATTCGGATTAGCTCGGTTGACCTTTCATAAAATGCGATTCTTTTCTTTTGAAATCACATTTCCTCAGCTATTGAGATGCCACCATGTACTATTCCTACCTCCATCGTGCACTGTGGTCTGTGGCCAATTCCTACCTCCATCGTCACCAACCACTTACCGACCACCGGATTTCAGCGTTCGAGATGCCACCATGCACTGTGGCCTATTCCTACCTCCATCGTCGCTAACCACTTCCCGACCACCGGATTTCAGCGTTTGAGATGCCACCATGTACTGGGGCCTATTCCTACCTCCATCGTCACGAAACACTTCCCGACCACCGGATTTCAGCGTTTGAGATGCCACCATGTACTGGGGCCTATTCCTACCTCCATCTTCACTAACCACTTCCCGACCACCGGATTTCAGCGTCTGAGATGCCACCATGCACTGTGGCCTATTCCTACCTCCATCGTCACTAAACACTTCCCGACCACCGGATCCATCACCGTGAGCTATGCCCCATTAGCGTCCATAATTTGCGGCGCCCGTAATGGTAGCCTGTAAACCGACGCGAGAAAGTTTGGAGGTGTGATGCATGTGGAAAAAGAACTACCAAGTTCCAATTTATAGTCGAATTTGCGTCGAACTTTTAACCTATTATATGTATAGGCTAATCACATAACTGTATCGGTAGGAAAACCATTCAATGATCGAAGCAGTAACACTCTTTCCAGCATAACGGATATTTCGGTGACAAGACGATATTTCATGGGGTGGAGGGCTTCCCAGCACGAGGGTGGCCAACGGCAAGTCAACTCACACATTTATCCAAATTTTCACTCACATGAATAATTCTTAGGAAGTTATCACACAAAAAAAACGTTGTAAAACATTCATTGACAGTTTGTAATTTGTTATTACAGATCCTCAATGACGTAACTGTATAGGAATTTGGGTGATTGAACTGGATATAGGAAAATACTATCTTGAACTGGATTAATGTTGTTAAATAGAGCCGTAGTGTACCATTCAATGCCAAAATGCTACTTAATCAACTTGAAATAATTGTTATGATAAATCTTGATACTGTTTTACATGACGGATTATTGATACATTATATCCATTTACCAGCAAAAAAAAATCAACTCCACAATGTATTTGGATATATCAATCAAAGTTCACCGGAACTGTTCTATTTTGAGAGCTACTCATAAATTCGTTTCCGTACTCCCTGTAATATGGTAAATAACCAGTACTTGTTTCCGCACACACTTGAGTGTGGAACTACCATGATGGATGAATTTCGGGCTCCACGTGGCAGTTCAACAAGGCTTACGCCAGGGCTCCAGCGGAGATGAACATTTCATGAAATCTAATGAAATCCTACTACATTTTCTTATATTTTTACCTCACTGTAAACCAAGACAGGGGTTAAGAATAATCATTTACTAAACCTGCTTAAATATGCAATTTTGAATTAAAGATCTGCAGCACAGAGAATTTAAATAGGAACCAGAAACAACGGACGTAAACTACACATCATTTGCCACATTCCAATGAGAAAAAAATCCCGAACTGTTTACCACATTATGTCTGTAACGTAACAACAACTGCCAAACGTAACGACACATTCATATGGTTTGACTAACAAGAGAGACTAATCCGCCTCATGTAAAGTTACTAGATGCGCCCCTTGATCTAGTCTAATCCCCGCCGAGTTGGAATGGTGGGAACACAGCAGCCACAGGAGGTGCCTCCACCAGTAGGCTGCAGCGGCTGACTGCCTCGAATTTGTGCAACACACCTAGACCGGGCAATAAGTATTGAAAATATGGAGTATTGTGAGAAAAGACTCGTCAGGAAGGGTTTGAAGAGGTGGGCATTGTGGTGATTAATAAACTGAGTATTCTCCTCCGTCATGCGAATATAAGACGACGAACAGTACACGCAGCCCACGAATTGTCATTATTTCGTCAGTGAAATTAAGGGGAAAGTTCAACATTTTTATACTAATTCTTGCTTTCCATTTGCTTTAATCAATTTGGAGGGAAAAGAGTGGCTGTTTGAAACGATTTAATATTATTCCAATTCCCTGTGCGGTGTCTATAGAAATATCAGGAAATCGAAGAAATCATTCAGTCAGCATTTCAGGGCGAAAAAAAGCGAGAGAATACAATTTGTAAAACTATAAACAATGTGTTCTTCATTGTTAGTCTTTTAACTATTATTAAGTGTGTATTTTTTATTCACAACTTTAGGATGTTTGCTTTCGAGAGTTTGATTGTCCAACTCCAACATCAATGAGACTGAATTCAGTCATTATCTGAAGTGCATTGACCAAAGTAAGTCTCCACATTACAGGACTTCGCTTCCACTATTCTTTTCTCTGCTAATCAATACATTTTGCAGGGAAGAGATTTTGCTAAAAAATAGCAGGTGAATTCGATACAGGTTACATAGAATTGGGATCTGTGAAACCCTTACTGAGGTTCAATAACTTTTTGGTTCTAAGTTTAGCTCATCTCCGCACTTTCGACCCTCTCAGCACCGACTTAAGGGGATCAGAAGCGCTGGTTCCTCAGCTCATCGGACTTCGTGAACAGGAACTTTTTTAAATGGGGCCCGAAGGCCCCGGGAAGATGCCTCCACCATTTATTTCCTAAGGCCCCCAAAGAGTAGGGAGACCCCTGGCCCCAACACTCGCCAGAAGTTGTGGCATCCAACCATACTACTACCGCCTCCAGCCCTGCTGGAGTAACGGCCTACCCCCTCTACCTTAACAAAGATCCGATCTATAACTCCCCGAATTGATAGGCTTACAAGCTAATTGTACACTCAAAGCGTTGCCGCGTTGCACAGCCAGTCCTAGCCTCTGCTTTAGCCAGAACGTTTCGCGAGGGTCCCCAGAGGCGGCAGATAACCGTCGGCCGATGTCGTGGATCAGGAGGCTGCTGGTTT
>SDVV010042381.1:0-10348 GCA_016164225.1 Gammarus roeselii | reverse complement strand
GTGTGTATTTACAGGTATGTTCATACATACACATCACGTACAATAGCACATAGAGGCGTAATCTGTTTATTAATGGCGGTGCAAAGAAGGCATAATGTGCATTGATGGACAGACCATGTACTGATCGTAAATTATATAAATACATGACACTCGGTTCGCCAACTGCTTTTTGGGCACGGTTTAAGTAAAGAAATGCATGGTGATTGGTTACAGCACGTTATACGAGTGTCAAAATATTTAAAATTTTGATGTTTCAAACACGACCTCTCAAACAAAAACGGAAATAGTTGCAAATAATGTGAACTTTGAGTTTAACTAACTGGGCAAAAAAACGAAATGATAAGAAACTGATGTGATAAGACAACAAGGCGGAAACAGTACGATAATGCTTCAATATCCATTGCTTGCTTTTCTTTGAAAACAAAGAGAAATACTTTCAGGGCAAAAAAAATGTAAAAAAATGTTTAGGTACGAGCTGAGGTAAAAACATGGCAATAGGACAACTGAACTTAAATTTTCACTGTTTTTATTTGTTCGAAAACAAAAAGAAGTCAGAAAAACATTGTAGTTATCATTTATCATTATTGAGATACATCTCTGTGCTCTATTGACAGAATGATCCGGCTGATGTTTTGCACAAGCCGCAGAATAAATTTCTATGTTTTCACTTTTTTTCCGAAGGCCTCCACTACTATTTTTTTCTCGGTGCAGCTATCATCAGCAAATTGTTGAACAATGACAAAGAAGGATAAGAAAATTATTAGCATTATTAGGTATTGAAATTAATGGAGAGTGACATTGACGAATAATGCTCTGTGAGTATGTGGACTGAATATCCAAATATACATGCAGACTGGCGTCCAATGCATTTTGGATACGCAGTCTATTAGCCCCAGGTCATGTGACTCTCCATTACTGAGCATTTCATATTACTTGAGAAAAAACTTGTAAAAGGGAGTTGTACGTTTCCCCGCAAATGACTGTGCCCTACAGCCACCATAAAACTACCTATATTAAAAAGGGGGATATTTATTGGGCAATACAGCATACAAACATAATATGTACATATTCGTTAAAATTAACCATTAGATTAGTTGGCATTCTGATCCACATGACATCCCTCCAGTGGTGGTAAAGTTCAGTGGGGTGAAGCTTCCCATTTCAACTTGAAGAATTCTATCACTATACGCTCGTCGATATTCAGATTTGTGCTGACGGTGAGTTGCTTGCAGACTCTTGTGTCCCTATGACGGAGGAAATGGTGAAAAAACCCAACATCAAATAATGCTCTTTGTCCACTGACCCAAAATCCCCGGGCACTGATGCCAACTTTGGCCTCGTCACTCACGTTCGAGGAACGAAGACGGAAGTGCTCCCCTGTGAGAGGGGGTAAGAATTGGCTCCGATCTAATATCGTGACAAAACTCATTTAGCATTTCTTTGGTTATGTCGCAAATCTCATTGTGACGTGGGGTAACAAAGCCTCCTTTCTTACACATCATAGCGTGATTTCCAGAAAAGTTTTCGCCACATGAACAGCGGTGAGGGAGTCCATCAAGGGTGAGCTTGTATCTCAGCCGAACTGCATCTCCGAATTCTTGCTTGCTGAGAACAAACCCTTTGTCAGCAATGGGAAGGGTGGTCAACCAGTTCGATGCTCCCTTCTCTCTGCAGCATTCAATCATTTTCTCTTCATCACTGTTCTGGGAAAAATCGCGTCTAATTTCATCGAGAATACGCTCCAGTCGGGCTTCCACTTTTTTCCCTCTCAACTGCGAGACATTATTCAGAGTAGTCCCAGTCGATTCGTAGGTAGCCGAGTATTACGTGCTCTGCATTAGAATGTCAGTCACCAGGGAGTTGGTGAGTGTCACAGAATTGTACAACTCGTCTTCTGAGATTTCAGTAGGATTCACTATACCCATACCACCAAGACGAGCAGGAAGAGCCAACAGATTTCTTATTCTGCGAGAGACTTTCATTTCAATCAATGCAGGAATGAATCCGTTAACAATAAGATCTTCGAGTGGTCTCAGAAGATCCTTTAGGCACGGCGTTGTTCGCATAACATACGTCCAGCAATGCTTCAGTCAAAAGGTCAATGTTGTGTATGTAGCGTGAGGCTCGGTCCCGGCCAACTGTGATAACTTTTCCAATTGCTCACACCACATATCCACCTTGGACCTTGCTAATTGGTCTTTATAATCATCCGTGCTAAGGGAAGCTCCAAGATATTTTTGTCCTTAAACATTTGTATTTATTCCCAAATTATTAAAAGTTTTAACTGCATGATTGAATTTTCCGCTTTTTACAATAAGATGACTTTTGGATGCATTTGGAAAATAACCGTACTCTTTACCCTATTCTTGGAGAGCCATCCACCAACACTTCAGATCGTCTATTGAGCCGGAGACTGATAAGCCGTCTGCGTATGCGATGACCTTATCATTCAAAACTTTGTCTTTTTCATCTTCGCCGTTAGCATTATCCGTGCCACCAGTCACTGCGGCGGCTGACGAGATGTTGGTCGTAACACCAGTCTCTGCAGCGCCAGGGGGGGGGGGGTACTGTCAGACACTGCCATGATAGGCGAGTCACCAGGCGTCCCACCAGCCCCTGCATTGATAGGCGGGTCATTGGGCGTCCTCCCAGTCGCCAAAGATGAAGGTGAGTCAAAAACCTTCCCACAAGACACTGAAGTGGTAGGCGAGTTATACGGGATACCAAAAGTCAGTGCAGTGGCAGGCGGGATCTCAAGCGACTCTCCAGCCACTGCAGCAACACAAGAGTTGAACAGTGCCCCACCAGTCATCGAAGTGATAGGCAGGTTACTGTGTGCCCCACTAGTCGCAGCAGTGGTAGGCGAGTCATCTGGCGTCACTGCAGCTATAGACGAGTCATCAAGAGCCACGCCAGTTACCAAAGCGGGAGGCAAGACACTGAGCGTCCCACCAGTCGCGGCAGTCGCAGACGCGTCATCAAGTATCCCACCCATCACGGCTGACATTTACAACTGCCTTGTATCTTCTTTTTTTTCGAGCAGAAATGCCTCACTCTGGCTTTTGCTGTCGGCAAGCGTAAACTGAATGAAAGAAGGATTTACATTTTCACACTTTCGCTCAGTTTACGCCTGCCGACGGCAAGAGCCAGAGTGAGGCCTTTCTGCTCGAAAGAAGATACAAGGCTGTTGTGAATGTCAGCCGGTATAAATGGTAGATTTTTTAAAATCTGGAATAATGAACGCTATGGCACCGGTCTCTGTTGTTCTATACTCGGTGTCAATATTATTTTCGTTCCATGTTGATCGTTGATGGTCCGCTTTACGAGTTCATCAACAAAATACCGTTTGGTCAAGACAACTTGTTCTGAAAAAATATATAGCTTTACTAAGCTTCAGTCATTCGTGAATGGTCAATCACCCATTTTTTTTAAACAAGCGTCACGTGATTACTCTTTTTAAAATTCTTATCGTGAGCACCTTTGACGGTGAAGTTTATGCTACGTTGAATGTCTGAGTGCAACGTTTTCTTGCACTGTAGCCCCAGTCGTGCAAATACATTGAGAGCTACACTAGCAATACAGACAATCACCTGAAGTTGAATATTCGCAGGAAAAGAGTTATTTGTCAAATGTTAACCATTTACAACTTCTGTACGCTGCTGCAAGTTAGATTACACAGCAAACGGTGCATGGAAAGAACGGATAATAATTTAATTGTGGTTCGACATCACCGGCAAGAAAAAATACTACAGTTGAAGCATAATGACATAAAGTGTCAATATTGAATATGTTTGAACGTAATTCATAAACTTCAAGATCGTTCTGCTTTATGTTTTAAATACCTCTTTAATGGAAATCAGACAAAAGTGGGAACATGGAACATGTCCTTTTCTATGATACTCACCCATGGGTTCATTTATTGGGTTGTGATAGTATTGTAATCGTAAGGAGCGGGATTGTGATTAAGATTGGACATGGATCGCTCCTTTTAATTGTAGTGAGCAAGCGCTTTTATATTATCATTTAGCTATACCTCACCTCGACCACAGTGTGACATTTGAAGATATGTGAAACCGTGGTATTAAATAGTCTAGGCAGAAATGACAGGAGAAAATGAAATAGTCATAGAAAATGGACACTTTTTTAGCACAAACTCTCCGAAGCTTTGTTTGATGCATTTTGCGAAGCCTACATTATCAGGTGTTGTTTTTTTGCACCATATTTAGTACATATTAAAAGCAAAGAAAGAAACATCAAAAGGTAGCCAAAATAAATTCTTATTCTTGATTCATTGAACGTGTTTGTGTTCTTATTTCCTTCTAGACTGTCTGTCTTAAGAGTCACGTGTGAAGGGTGAAAGTTCTAATATCCAATCCTTAAAGCGACCGTCCCGACTGAAGAAACAATCTACAAAAGCAGTCACACAACCACAGCCCACGAGAGCTGTCTAAATACTGAGAAGAGTTGGCCGAACGCACGAAGCATCCCATCTTCAGATTTATTTTTTTAAGCAAAATTTTAATTTTATGGTCTATAAGAAAAAATGCGATACTTGCTATGATCAATCAGGACCGACCACTCTTGTTTCAGAATACGCCACTCTTCTAATACGACACCTCACTGAAATACGACCTCTCTTAATGCGACTCCTTACCGAAATACGACCGCCCTAGATGCAACACCTCATTGAAATACTACCGCCCATAAGGCTACGCCGCACTGAAATGTGATCCTCTTATCTTTAATGAGACACCTCACTGAAATACGACCCTCCCTTAATGCCACATCTCACTGAAATACGACCCTCCCTTAATGCGACACCTCACTGAAATACGACCCTCCCTTAATGCGGCACCTCACTGAAATACGACCCTTCCTTAATGCCACCCCTCACTGCTTGATTTCGCTAGCAGGGTATCATGGCTCACACAATCGAAAGCTTAGACGAAGTCCATAAAAATTGCTAGAAGTGACCACCTGCTCATCGAACCATTCAAGAACATCACCAGCTACTTTTTCTAGAAGCGCGCTCCATTCTTGACAGTCTGGTAGTGGATTGATCTCGGCTTAGTAGATTATTAAACTAAAAATGAGGATGTAATCGGGCATAAAATACTGTATCCTAAACATTGCTTATGGGAGACAACACTTATGTAGGGCGATAATTGTTCATGTCTGTTTTGCTATTATTTTGATTTATTTAACTATTTCAGCTAGTTTGAGTGCACCATGAAAAAAAAACAAGTTGAAGTGAATTATTGATGGGTTGGGTCAAGGCAGCCACTATGAACCCTGCGATCGCTTCGATTTTTTGGTGCAGGATGTTATCCCAACCGATGCCACCAAACCTTCGTACCATCTATGATCGCTTTTTTGTTCGTTCTGCTCCTTCGAATTGAAGGATGCTAGTCCGGGATCGCGTTCTTTACATGATGTTCAAATGCGGTTTTGTTGCCAATGATTGATCCGCTCTGAGACCATGAATACTAATGAAATAATTATTATTGAAACCATTTGCCGTCGTTTGTGGGTCAGTGATGACCTCATCGCTAATAATGATTTAATCGTAATGAAGAAAATGTTACCAATAATGTTTTTTTCTTCAAGAGATTTCAATTAGTTGTACTGTTCAATTTTCACGAGCAACAGTATCAATTTTTGTGATAGCATTTAGAAAATGCTCATATTCCTGTCAGAAACTTTTTTTTTGTGATGTAAGCAAACCTGTTGCCTGGGATTCTTAGCTTATTGGTGGGAAAGTTTTTTCGTTGTAGTGGGAAATGCACTTCGAACACTGATTTTTATTAGGACTCAGCACACAATTTTTTAAAGTTTTGTGTAACAGAAAAATTTCGGGACAGCAAAGTTAATTTTTTAGAGCTGTGTGAAACTGTTGTATGCACTGTTCTGTCTATGGAAACAATAACGTTTGTACAATAAATTGTCTTACATCAAGTATAATTTTTTTTTACTGCATTTTGAATAAGAGGACGCATGAAAGAAAAACATGGATCTCATTTATTTTTATTATATCAAATTACTTTGCTGGTGAAAAAATATATAAAGCTTTTACTCTTTGGGATTAAATACGTGAAACATTCATATCCAAAATATGATCATAAAACCATATAAATAAAGAACACTCTTGGTTAGATAGGAATATCTAGCTTAATAAATAACGAGCATCGAATACGAACAATAATCAATAAATATCTTTGGACTGCCGATCTCATAAAATTTGAAGTGAGAAGGCGTTATTTAGCCATACAAGGGGTGAGGACGACTGGTCAAGATCTGCTTTTCATGGTGAGGTGCGTCATGACTAGGTCTATCGTCACTAGGCCTACTATAAGTCGGGCTCTTCACACTGGGTCTTGTGTAAATGATGATGGGCCTGTTGCCAGAAGAGTGGGGAGGAACATAGGTGTCGTCAGAGCTAGCGGGGTTATAACCCGGAGGGAGCGGAGGCTTGTAGCCTCCTCCCGATCCGGTGTAGGGTCCTCCCGGGTTACACAATCCTGCGAATGGGTTGAGGAACCCGTCGCCGAAAGGTAACGGCAGTCCTCCAAAGGGGCTGGGGGAAGGGTAGCCTCCCTTATTAAAGGGATTCAACTTGTCAAATAATCCTTTGATAGGCCCCAAAAGGAAGCGTTGATTGGGCTGTGCGGAACCATGTCCGTAAGGACCCACACTCAAAGGGGGACCATACGGACCATAGGCTCCTCCTGCGGGGGCTGCGTAGGTTGACGGAGGAGGGGGGGAGGGGCCGTAGGCGTAACGGGGGCCAGGGCTGTAGGCAGCACCACCAAGGGGTGCTCTGTCGTCTGCCCTTGCAAGAGTCACCGCCAGAAGGCAGGACAACAACACTGGTGCCCTCATGCCTCTAAAACACCGAGTCATTCGGGTGAAATCTGCAAGTAAAAACGTTGTTCTAAGTTGGTGTATCTTCTTTTGCCAGGGTCAATGTCATACAAGCTTTCTGGTAATGATCGAGAGTAGGAAAAAGTTCGCATCATCTCGAGAAACTTCTACTCAGAGTTTTTATACATTGATGCTGAAAACCCACGACGAATCCCAACCCGCCCGTCTTAGAGCACTGACAATCGAGGATGCCGGATGAGACGCGAACTTCGCCCTACACTCATGCCTTTTATCCGTTAAATATACTTTCATGTCATACTCTTTAGGCCAGTAGAGGAATGAACGTCATTAAACTCAATGTTTACGATTGGGTGTGTTTGGGATTAAGCTGCTCGGAAAACTCACAGCTATTGTAGTTGAGCATGTTGTGTATTTGTGGATGTAAATACAAAACTTGAAGCCAAATCAATAAATGAATACCATCTTAGACGCACGTATACTGTTCATGTGATTCACGCGAATAATGTGGCCTCATTGAATAATTTCCCTCATTGTTACCGACCGATAATTGAATGTAAGGGACTCTAATTGCGATGATTGGGACGAGTGCACAGGCGTCGGCTTGGAGAAACTCAAAAGCAAACCTTTGAATCGGAGACTAGGTTAATTTTGTGGAAAATGCATTTGCCTTAATTTTGTGCTCTTCAATTGATGCATTTTGACTCGTTGATCGCTATAGTCAACTAAAATAAAATAAACTCTCGATTAAATATGAACAGTGATTGCACTTATTAAATCATATTGACAGAACTTTTCTTCAATATTTGTCGAACTAGTTCAACAATTTTTCAAGTTACAACACACGGCATTCTAATGTTTCATTTCCATTGCTCCTGGAATGATGTCACAGTATCTACGTACGTCATGAATTGTTTTATAATGATTAGTTCGATGTTTTATAATGATGAGTTGTCGCTCTTCGTTTAAGGATTGGCTTCTTGCTTTATTATTAATGATGGGTTAGTTGCTCTACAATGAACGATTGGTTAGCTGCTTTATAAATACGATGGGTCGGCTGCTTTATAATTCATGATATGTTCGTTGCTTAGTAATTAATGATTAGTTAGATTCATTATAATTATTGTTTCATTAATTGCTTTATAATGATTAGTTAGTTGCTTTATAATGATTAATTAGTTGCTTTATAATGAATAGTTAGTTGTTTATAATGATTTATCAGTTGCTTTATAATGATTAGTTAGTTGTTTTATAATTATTTGTTAGTTGCTTTATAATGATTTGTTAGTGTCTTTATAATGATTAGTTAGTTGCTTTATAATGATTAGTTAGTTTCTTTATAATGATTAGTTAGTCATTTCACGGAATGAAACGCTAATAGAATCGTTTGTTTTAGGAACGCATCTGAAGCAATAAAATGAAGATTGATCACTAGACTTCCTGTATTGATGGGTAGAACGATTCTTTGAGCACGTAGGCTTACGAGTTATTACTTTAGGAGGTGACTGCATTCGTAAATGATATGACAGATAAGATAGATTTTAGCATGTCATGCTGACTTGCTAAAATCAGGATGGGCATAAAGATAAAATATATATTAGCAGAAAAAAATGTATAACTGCCTTTCAAATGAGGAATTCATCCATCGTCATACTATTTCATGGAACATTTTGATCCCGTTTGAAAAAAATTGGTCAAGATACTGTTATAAATTCCCTTTCTTTCTCAACATTTCATTCGACATCCTCTTCCTAAGCATATTTACCAAGTGCACCCACTGTTTACAAAAGCTTGAAATTCGCTTTCTTTTACCTCAGTCACTGGGAGACTGAATACACACTGAGCTGCTTCACGGGTCACTGGATGATACGTTTTGTCAAACATACCCTAGCCCGCTGCAGCTTTATACCCTTCGTTGACGTTAGCTTGCGTGCTGCTCTTTGCGGATATACCCTCAGCCTAATAAGGGCAGGACGGGGCGGGGAAACATCGAGCATCTTGCATAGCACCTCAACGCAGGCAGATACAGTAAGAGTTCATTCCAGTCCGTGGACTGCGGCCTGGCAACAACTTTATTTGAGCCTTCCTTTACATAAATAAATAAATATTACTCAATCAGCGATACGCGGAACAATTTCAAAACATTGCGTTTTGAATTTGTTCCGTAGACGAGTTCACATCCAAATAATGAGGGCAGAGCATGCATGACATTGACGGCGTGTTAAGCAAGAGCTGAAACTGCTGCCGGTGTGGGCGTCACGGAAGGGGGTATGTGATGACCCAGGACCCAGGCCAGCTTTTGGCATCCTGCTGCGCACACAGGAAGCGTGCCGCAGGGTATGTCATCCAACTAAGGCAGGTAAGGTTAAGGTAGGTGAGGTGCAGACCAGGGTATCCTTGCTAATCGAGGAAAGTTGTAGGAAGGCGGGGGCGTAGGAGGAGCGCTTTCCGTCCAATAATTGTTATGGTTGGTCTTGAGATTATTTCGTAATCCGGGAACCCCAAGATGCAAACGATAAGGAAGTTGATTGATCGTTTACTTTGATGACGCGTCCTGCGAATAGATTTAGGATTGATATTGAACTGAAGAATACCAGACAATTTCACCTCAGCATATATGTTCAATAATGCCTATGACTACTCCCCCCCACCCCACAGGTAGATGATTTGATTCATGTGTATTGACCAGTGCAGGTCAGTTGAGGTCAATTATATTGAGAATATTTGTTAAAAAATCCGTTATTAATAATTTGAGTATCAGTTAAATTCCGAAGTTTTTGCGTTTTCTGTGACGTGACGCAGGAGAAGAATTTGGAGGCAACAATTCTTTCGCTTCAGAGAAAAACTTGATTTCAAGACGGGATAACTAATTTCAGTGAGGTTTGATGCTTTGCATTCAGTGTCCATAACACAGAATACTGATGCAGGATGCGTAGAAATGTAATTGAATCAGTTCCAATGCGCCACCTGGCAGCCAGCGTCACCAGCCAGCTAACGCCACCTGCCTGCCAGCGCCACCCGTCAGCCAGCGCCACTCGCTAGCCAGCGCCACCAGCCAGTCAGTGCCTCCCGCCAGTCAGCGCCACTCGCCTGCCAGCGCCACCAGCACTGCCAGCGCTACTCGTTAGCCGGGTGCCACTTGCCAGCCCGCGGCACCCGCCAGGCAGTGCCACTAGCCAGCCAGCGCCAATCACAAGGCAGCGCCACCCGCCATCCGTCAGAAAGTGCCACCCGCCAGCAAGCGCCACCCGCTAGCCAGCGTCACCCGTTTCGAACCAGTGCCACTCACCGGCCAGTATCCCCGTTCCTTTCGCTAACCAGCGCCATCCACCAGCCAGCTTCCCTGCTTCCTCCGCTAGCCAGCGCCATCGACCAGCCAGCTTCCCTGCTCCCTCCGCTAGCCAGCGCCATCCATTAGCCAGCGTCCCTGCTCCCTCCGCTAGCCAGCGCCATCCATTAGCCAGCGTCC
>SDVV010042380.1:0-10348 GCA_016164225.1 Gammarus roeselii | reverse complement strand
TGTTTCAAAAATAATAGCAACAATATTGATTATCTTTATTGAAACACTCGAGAATACAATAATAGTTACAGAGAAAAACAAGTCTAATGAGTTGTTCCAACCAATACATTCGAATTGCGCGGCAAAAAAGCAAAAGTGAAGACAAATCATGAGTGACATGAGCGATAACAATAAATCGGTTCAATTTGTGACACGCGTATCTAAATCATTTTTCCTCAACCTATCCCAATTGAATATGTTTACAAAGTAAAATGTAGAAGGTTGAGCATAAAACCACCTATTAGTGAACATATTCGGAGTTGTTTCCCAACCTGACATCCACACGAATGCAATGGTCTCACAACTTGGATATGTAATTTGGAGTCAAACTTTATTCCTATTATTATTAAGATCCTACTGCGCAAGCGGTATTCTGCACTATCTCTTTCTGTTAAAGAGGATAGTTTGTATCCATCACTATTACATACTACTTCATGAAGGAGTTTTTTGAGTTTTCAATTCGTTCCTGGAGACTGTATGCATTTTTACTCATTCGTACTTTTTGGCCATCAACATCATATTCTGCAATTACTAAGTTATCACTAGTTCTTCTTGGAACAATAATTAGTTTCCTGAATATTTAATTGTTTGCTACTCAAAGTTTGCTCATAGTAACTCTAGTAAATCAACAGAGCAATGAGTTACAGTAGAAAGGAGAGCAGTACGTTTTAAAATGCTGCAGCCTAACGTCCGTGGGGCTGAAGTATAATTTTTTACAAGATGGTTGCCAACCACATTTCATTTCCGGAGTTGTTTAGAGTCATCATTATTACCACAATGGTTATTTGCTCTCAAATGCCGCAAGCAAGGACACCTGTCCACATACTACAGCGGGGTCCCGTTATATAACTGTCCGTTCTGTACTGGAGCTTTTTGTTGGGTGGTCGTTTCGCCTCCGTCACACATGTATTTAGCATCATTTGAAGAACATTGACAGATGGGGGCAGCAGGACCATGTCGTCTCAATAGCTAATCACGTTAACCCAGCAGCAGTCAACGTGACACCCAACATGGCTGTGAGATAGCCCATCATCTAAGCTGCGTACATACACTTTGAATAGAAGTATCAAGAGTAGGACTCTCTGCCTAATCCCATCAGATGTTCGTATAGTTTATATAGTTCTGTCCTATAAAGGCCAATCGTCCCGTCAACAAAGCTTACGTTATATTGATTCTGTATAGAAGTAGTCAAACAGTAAAAATATGGGAACGATTTGACAAATGACTGTGATGTCATAGAATGTTTGTCTTCGATTCTATGTTGGGAATAGCAGTTTAAGTCGCCATCAGCATCCATCTCCGAGGGGAGATATGCAGAAAACCGTTTGTCCAAGCCTTCAAAGAATTCTCTGTTCCACTGTGTTGCCTAAATCTGCATTAATAGCAACTATATTTTACCGGGCCCTGGACATCAAAGCACATCACGATAGGCGTGAATTTATGTCTGATTATTTTTGTGACTATTTTGAATGAATATTCGAGATTCATATGTAATCAGATGATATATTTAAGTATTCCAAATAATCCCAACAGCTCCATATATGTCAAGGTAGTTGCCGGCAGAGCGTGTCTATTGTAACAGTTCATAATTCATATACGAAACGAAGTTAAAAATTAGTTTGATACCATCATTGGATTATAGATGATTAGACCTAAGAGAAATACGATGGTCTATGTCTGTTTAAGGTTATGAACATAGACAGAAACCTCACTTCAATATTTCAGTTCATTTTTTCCACAGCGGTTGCCTTTACCATGTAATCTCAAATCCCTCGCCTGTTTCATAGGAGTCCCGACCCTTTCCAAATGATTGACCTAACATTACTATGCCGGCAATTTTACATTTTGAGGCTGCTTCTTGGACGACTCAAGTGAGCGGCTGCATATTTAAGTACAACAGTCGTTGTACAAGTAAAATGCAGGCTTGTTGAATAAAACTCATTGATTTCGCAATCAATAGGACGCAACAATGGGTATCGTTATTGAATATATGTGACGGTGTTTCCTTTTGATATTCAAAACATCATCCAGGGAAGGATGTTCTTAATTCGTTGAAAGGGTCATACAGTTTCAAGCAGATTGTGTGTAGCGCAAGAAAGGATTTAGGACAGTGACAAAGAAAAACCCTATCCCCAGAGAGAAGCTCTGTACTTGACCTTCCATGATCACACCCTCCAATACATGCACTTAACAGTCACTAATAGCGTCTAATGCGATGTGTTCCGTCTAAATAATAGAGCTTTTAATGACAGTGCATTGCAAGCTACAAATTAGTTCACCATCATTCCATCACCTGTCGTGTCATGTCAAATTTATCGCACACTGTGATACAAATGAACACACTTTCAATCGATGGTTAGATTTTATTGACTCTCTTTTTTCGGATTTAGTTGTGACCAAAATATACATCAATCCTAAAGTTATAAGCACAACAAATAATACCCATTCTAAATGCATATGGAAGCGCCGCTCAGATCACAAGGAATAGATAGTAAGGATGCAATGAAAGAAGACACAGCTTTTTAAATGTAAACATAATCGGCGCTCAAATATATCAAATATTATGAACTATTTCGTTTGATTTACACTCTAGACACACCAGAAAACGTCACATCAGTTATTAATTTTGTCTCGTCCAAACGCCATCCCCGGTCGATGACATTAATTTGGGGGCGATCCTGGCGAGCCGAAGTGAGTCCCCTGGTCCAAGGCCAGTGGCACTCGTTCGGAGGGTCCAAACCAGACAGTGAATAATGCAATATTAGTCAGAGGATGAAAGTCAGGTACGCGTGTTTGCATTCAATCGGGGAAAGCACATCCTATAGCATGCATCATGTGACGACGGCCTTGGATAATGGGAACAGTGAATGGAGTAACACTTGAACACCGTCTAGATGGGCTGTAACCTATAATACCAGCTGGTGCAGGCTCTGAGACGTCATCTAGAATGCACCTAAAAGGTAAACAAAACCCTAACTTTATTACAACACATAGATGCACATCAGAGCACACTAGAAGGTGTTCTGGTGTCCATCACCCAGTAGGCACTTTAAGAGTGATATGATGAATCTGTTCAATGTGCCTACACAATTTATGTAGTTCATTGTTTCTGGTGTCAATCGGCTATTATTAGTGAACACACTAGAAGGTAAACTGGTGTCCATCATCCAGTGGGCACTTTGAGAGTGAAGTGATGAATCTGTTCATTGTGCCTACACAATTGATATAGTTCATTGTTTTTGGTGTATAAATTCGGTTCTCCCTGTTGAACTCCAGCCAGCTAATCTGCACCCAATTTCCCTATTCTGGATACCGTTCAAGATAGATGACGTTCACGACGACCTTGGGCAGGGAGAATACAAGAAACTGCGATTCTGTTCGGCAAGTCGTTGCTTGACTCCACAGCAATCCGTAACAAGGCGATCGGATGAGCTCGAAATTTCTAAACCAACTTTGTGGCGTTTAATGACATATAAACATATAATAAAATATATAGAGTGCATAATTTTGGTAGCTGAAAAATAACACTTTTACTTAATTGTTTTTAGTAACATCCATAACTTCATATTTTTGATAGGGGAAATTCCGTAAGTTCTACACCAAAAGGAATTATATCCACAGCGCGTAACTGTGTGGTGCAGTAGACCATACAAAGGTAGTTTATGGATGTAGATACCGCACATGCTCCATACATTCCTAAGACCGGTTGTTATAGTCATCTGAGCAATCTTCAAGATCTGTGACTTAGAAAGATGGAGCAACTCGTCACACAGCACATGAAACCGCAGCGGCGCTGCACGGAATGCTTGACAGTAACTTTATCACTCGTCGAGCTGCACTCGCCTGGCCATCAAGATCACCTGACCTTTTTGCCAAAGTATACCTTCTATGGGAATGTCTGAAAGAGAGTGTCTCTATCAATAAATGGGCCGGTGACTTAGGAAGATTTCAAGGAGAATATGAGGTGACAAATTCGCGCTATTATCTTGCGATGCTGCGTTTCATGATGGGCTATGCTCTTGTAAGAGTGTCTTTGTGTATTGCTGTTGAAGTACGACACCTAAAAGAAGTCTTCTTCCCCATTTAGTTAATCTTAAACAACCGATTTTTTTCATTGGTCTGAATGAAATTTGTGTACAATTTAGTTCAAGCTTTTCTCTGACCCTCAAAACTGCAAACTCATTTATAAAAATTATTCAATATCCCGTGTAAACTTGCATTTCCCGTGGGAACGTTGAAGTGTGCACCAAGATGTCAACTACGAGTACAATGAATATGCCATATAACTTGGCAGTGGTGAAACCTTCTGACATGAAAATATCATTATCTGCCAGAACTAGGGTATTCGTATCACGCCAGCCGAGCTTCGTCACAATCAGTCAAATAGCCTCGCTTCAGTTCATGGTCGCATTTACACACCGACAAACAGACAAACAGACAAACCGACAAGCAAACGTGACGAAGAAGTTTATTAAAATGTATACTGCCCATAAGTAAAGCTATGAATCTAGATAGAAAATATCAAATAACTTGGCAGCATCAATACCTTTGGTCAGAAAAGGACTATCTTCTGGCCCACGTTACCCTCAACACACCCTTCAAGTTATATCACAATCCATTCAAAGGCCTTGGAGCAATTTTTAACACAGGAACAGACAAACAGATATGCAAGCAGACAAACAGACGTGACAACATTAGTTGTGTATGGGTTGCTGCAAGACGTTAATTTCAAGGGTTGATGCTTGAAAGTTTGCTGAAATCGTGAGTTCATAAAGATTGGTTTCGTTTAACGGGAACAATGAATTCGCAACGAATTATTTATTCAGTTGCATGATTGATGAAATCACTTGCTAAATTATGATATACTTTCCCGTTAATGATAAAAAAATCACTTTATTTTTTTGTTTGATAAGTAAAATTTTAATTTCGTCGTTGAAAATTAAAGTACACATCACAACTGTTACAATTATGTTACCTTGAATTACCACGATGCATTCGAAGCACCACAACAAGATCTCAAAGCTGAACAAATATTTATTTCCAGTGAATTCTATTCAAAACAGCATATATTATCATCGGTAACCAGTTTGCAAGAATTTACCAGATGCTTTTGTAATATTAAGCTGTCATTTTTGCAGAAAAACAATCGTTAATACATTTATATTTTTATGTACGTGAAGATTTACGCCCAAAAATATCCTATCATTTGACAATAGGCATATTAAATAAATCTATCACGGTACACATATCACTGTCGTTCGGACAACTGGTCAAATATTGAACTTACCTCACTTATAAAAAACTTTACATATCAGGCGTGAGAACAAAGCCCGTATAACTGCTTACATAGATTGGTCGACATGTTATTGACTAAAGAGTAAATGTTAAAAGCAGCAGAATACTATGGAATGGTCATTGTTGCCTCGTTCGTAATAATTCCAGCCACATTAGAAAGTGTTCGATGACGTTGGACGTTATGAGTTGCGCTGATAGAATGAGTATACGTATTTGGAATAAACTTCACAAGGAAAATTTAGATGCACCGCGTATAACAAACATTGATCATTTACAAAAATACTTAGCCCTAGCTTCACACACGCAGTTTCGTACGCGATAAATAAATTTTATTGTGTATATTTTCTTTTAATTTAGGCTCAAAAAGTTGCAGGTTCTCTTCTAACTTATGAAATAAATTTATTGAAAAAAATCCTCTCCAAATTGATACCTAGATCACCCTTCCTTTGTCCCGCTTCTCTAGCCTAGAAGAAGATTCTTCATGCCATCAAATCCCATTGCTCCTGCCGAGCTCGAACCGAGTATTTTACTCGTCATATGCGAGTAAAATCTTCGCACGATTACCAGAATTTCGTCAAACGGTTAAGGACGATATTCGATAGAGATAGAAGTTGTAGATTCGCCAGCAATTTGCTGCCGCCTTATATAGTCCGAAATCGTACTGTGCAAGGAGAAAGGACGCAGCACTATACTTGGTATTTAAAGAGAGTATACCTATTAAACAACGAAGCAGCCGTGCCATCAGGGGTAAAGAGAAGAGACTCAGCTCTGCAGAAAAGTCGTTCTAGAAAAAACAGAAGAAACGCCGCACTGTACAAGTCATTCCTGCCCTCTAGGAGGAGTAGATGCTGCACAGCACTGGGTAATCCTGTTCTAGGTACGGTGATGAGATCATTGCAATCTCTTTGTTGACGTCAATCATCCCAAACATCTTGTCTGGTGGCCCAGTGTTGGTCGGCCAGTCATATACTTTCCACGTAGGGGATACTTTGGTTCCCAGGATGGAATTACCATCCTGCCAGACATTTTTGTCATCTTTTTTGAAGGCTGGCAGCCAGGCCCAGTCTAGGACTAGGAAAAGAGAAGCGACAAATATAAATCACTTTATTATATGATGTCATGAAACTGAACCAGGAGGCCTTGAAATACTGGGATTCGGTTTTGATTAAGCTGGGTCGACACCATCTAATTGTATCAAATCAATAGCAATAAAGAAATTGCTCATGTTGGTATGGAGAACACGAAGTTTTGCTCTTCTGGAAAATGTCACATAGAATATTATAGCATTGCAATGATTCCTCGGCAGAAGGGACAGTCGAAGACGAAGCAACCCAATGTTTACCAGTATTAAATGAATACAATTACAACGAACTGTCCGAATATTTCTACAGTTGTTACATGTTCGCGCGTCACCATGACACGACTGACGTCACCGTGGCTCGACTCAAGTCACCATGGCTCAACTGACGTCACCATGGCTAGACTGACGTCACCATGGCTCGACTGACGTTGCCATGACTCGACTGACGTCACCATGACACGACTGACGTCACTATGGATTGACTAACGTCATCATAGCTCGACTGACGTCACCATGGCTCGACTGGCGTCACCATGGCTCGACTGACGTCACCATGGCATGACTGACGTCACCATAGCTAGACTGACGTCACCACCCATCGCCAAGAGTTCGAATCTTGCAACTGAAGGACGATTTGTTGTTACTTGCACCCATATCGCTCTGGGCGATCTTAACTACACACCAGGATTATTCATTTATTAATGCCGGTTGATGCTTGTAAATACCTCAAATAATCCATTTAAACACTGTAAATGTATCGAAATTTCCGTTAGTTTAATTTCATACGCTAGGGAGATTGATATCAAGGAAATAAAAAAAAATGTGTAAATTGCATCGCCATCCAAAACGGCCTTTCAAAGTTGCTAATTATTCAAAACGATGCAGTGCATTGGGGCGCGTGCCAAAATAATCTGGCATCAACCGTTACCAAATTTCTTCATGAGGCTGCTTGCTATTGCCGTATTCATCGAGATTGCTGGTAATCAAGGAAAACTTCAAACAGCTTTCAAATATTCCGCGACAATTGATGAAATTCAGTATAACATTTTTTGCATATCTTACATCAACTGAACGTAAATAAAATGATTTTTGAACAATATAGTTAACAGTTTCGATCTCAATACTTTAACTACTGACCTCTCTTCATCAACCCGCACTGAATTATTGATAGAATGAGTGTACTTCTTATGAGCCATATTTCTTACCTCCCAAGACGACCCCGCAAAATTCATCGTATTTTTTTGGAGTATCTACAGTATGATCGCCGGGACGCCTCCTTCCTGGGCGCAGAGGTGGTTCTGAGTGCCCATGTCTCCATAGTGCGTCCACTGAAAAGTCTCAAAGTACCCATTCCCGTTTGAGCTGGAATTCCTTGCCTTTTGGACGGCAGCTGGGAGCAAGGTAGAGGTTAACAAATTATGCCTTTTAGTAGGTTTAATCTAATGTTTTTGACGCAAAGCACCAGTTCAAATGTACTTTGCTGTTTTTGTTGCTCAACCCCAGCTCCGCCCGCTATGGAGGAAACAATAATGAGGAGACACTTTGTTTAACAGGTCAGGTAGCATGGAATCACTTATTAGTCGATTATTGTCGTCGAGTAAAGAGCAAGAAAGACCACTGAAGTTCATATTCATCGATATACAACCTTGAATGTTGGTCAGTATCGGACCATACAGTTTAGATTTGTTTAGACCGACCGTGTACTGCATATTCATATATGAACATGTGAAACCCGCAATGTTGTATGTTTCTTATATATTTTTGGATTATTTACATTTTCGGATAAAATTTTGCCTTCTATATATCTGTCTTATTCGTTTGAACGAAATATATACATAGCAGGTTTCAATACAATTGCAAAATGTATCATACGATACTGACGAAATTGGTCCCTTATTTGTCGACGAGTGTGTATTCCGGTGGCTATTCATATGACTATTCAACTATAATTGTTGTAATTTAAAAAAAAAGTCGTTGTGGAAGCAATCGATGTTACAATTAGGGTTACAAATTTCCAAGTTTCATATAACGTGCATACAAGTATATTGAATTACAAACAAAGAAGAACATACACGAAAACAAGGGAAAAGAGAATTAGATGCACTACATCAATTTGTGCGGTAAACTAGCAATAAGCGTGCCCATATACCTATCATTTGCCACTCTCTCCAAACAATGCGGCTGGTCGTATTCAAGGATTTATCCTAACCTAACCTCCATACATGTACTATGGGCTCACAATATGGATAGGACAGATAGGGGTCTAACATTATGGTTATGAATGTCTGGATCTTCTTGCACCAGCAATATTTTGTTACAATTCTGACTTTCAATGGGGATATTTCATACACTTCACTATTATGTGTGGCCGCTAAGAAGTGATTGATTGCATTTATAATTCGGTCCTGGACGCTGTAGTCATTTTTCCACTTTGGAACCTATTGACAGTAAGCATCATACTGTATGTTGCAAAATACTGAGCTAGCGTTCGTTCATCCAGAGACATCAATTGACCTCATAAAGAAGTTATAGGTTATGAATCTGATTTATAACTCTGATAAAAAAAATCCTAATCTATAAATCTGAGATATTTCTCTCATAAAATGTAATTACAATGATAAAGAAGTCACTCGTTATAACGTGAGGTAACTTCAGACATTAAACATCATATGTTGCAAGAAAATAGCCATAGATTGTTCATTAAGAGACATCAATTGACGTTCTACAGAAGTCATTCGTTATAACTCTCACTTCATTCAACGTGTCTCTCGTAAATTTACACCGCAGTGAATAACGTAGCAGTTGGTCTTAAAGAGCTGCACTTCTTCTCAGATGTTGAATTTCCTTCTGGTGATTACCAACAGCTCAGAGAAGTAGCCACATGGTGAAACTGGAGCGCCGCCTACCAATTGAGGTACGAAAATTTAACGAAATGCATAGTCGTGGAACATTTTCCATAAACAAATCTGCTTTCCCAAAGTCAAAAAAGATAGTTTCTGTGTGTTGATTTGAATTCATGAGTATCTCATATAAGATCTTTTACTGTGATCTGGAACGGGTGCATCCACCACTTATTATTACTCGGTCAATGTTTGACCTAGCCAATGATCTTAAAACCAACAGCGCAAACCAGTAGCTGAAGGGCAACGCAAACTAGCAACTACAGCGCAACACAAACCCGCAGCTGTAGGGCAACGCAAACCAGCGGCTGTAGGGCAACGCAAACCAGCACCTACAACACAACGCAAACCAACAGCTATAGCGCAGCGCAAATCAGCAGCTGTTGGGCAACGCAAACCAGCACCTACAGCGCAACGCAAACCAGCAGCTGTAAGGCAACGCAAACCAGCACCTACAAGCAACGCAAACCAACAGTTATAGCGCAACGCAAACCAGCAGCTGTAGGGCAACGCAAACCATCACCTACAGCGCAATGCAAACACGCAGCTACAGCGCCCCGTAATGAAAAATCAGTTTCGCACTGTACCCATATCTGAAAATAGCTTGGAAGGAAAAGAAGGGTAGAATGAAAAAGAAATCGAAATAAATTAGATCCATGACATGTTTTAGCATTATTTAACGGTTGGCTAAATCGGCAGAACATTGAAAAATACAAAACATTATGGAACCTAATTTTTTTGTGTGTTTCCGTCCCTTTCGTAACAAATGGATGCCCAATCTTCTGCAATTAATTGCCATCGATATTTAGAGAGATTGGTGGGTTGTTATGAGCCAGCATGCAGCTTGTGCGGCAGTGAATAGCTATGCCAAATTAGCAGCCCCGTTGGCCCGTTTACCGGAGGGTTTCTCTTCTGTTGAAATGTTTGATGCTAAAATATGTCGCAACGTACGGACTAATACAGCATACCAGGGCCAATTATCTGATTAAACATTACATTATTTCGATATCTAAATAAATGCATTGCGTTAAAT
>SDVV010042379.1:0-10348 GCA_016164225.1 Gammarus roeselii | reverse complement strand
TTCATATATATTATAAATAAACAACCAACTACGTAAGCTTGGTAATAACGACCTAAAATGTAGTGGTTTTAAAACATGATTTTCAGACAATATTACTAAACTGATGAGAATTGGGTAGTATTGGTTGTATCGTTCAGTTTTTATGACTAGGTATTTAGCAACCTCAACCAATAATTGGAACCGAACGATTTTGTTACTACAGAAAAAAGTCTGAATATCTCAAAGTTGATCAAATGATTCAGTTGATGACTTAAAATATTTATCAATTGAAATATTGATTTCTCATAAACTGTTTTTTGAATGTGATTATGTCTTATTGAATATTGAATATGGCGAAATGATGGAATTCAAGCTGAAATTGATTGACGGTCTGACCAGTCTATCTAATATTGTTTAATTTTTAAAAGAAAATATAGGTGGTCAAATATTCAATATAGTGCAATATTCTTAGTGAATGATTTAATCTGTATTCGAAAATTTCTAAATTCGATAACTGTTGATGACGCCTTTTTCACTTGATGTTTGTTGGACGACAGAATTGAATTGCATCAACGATTCTGATTGAGTCTGGCTTCCTACTACAAGTGTATTGACCAGGTACTGGGTTTGTGGGCACTGGACGTAATCTGCTAAGCCTTTCATTTATAGTGCAGAAAATCTCAATGTGTTTTTCTCTCATCATAGGGTTACAATCCCAGGCAAGAAATAGGTTATCACTACATCTCAACTTAATTAAATTTCTCACCCAAAATCTGTAAGAGGAACTTGCAAGGGGTAGTACTCAAACTAAAGCTAGATCGAGCTCTATCATCCAGACCGGCATAGATACTGTTCAGCCCAATTAGGAGACAGCCCGTACTTGAGACTGCCAAGCTCAATTAAGAGATAGGGGATGGATCTTTGATTAGGGGGATCAGAGTAGCAAAAGATTATGCGCTGGCACTGGTCGGTAACAGAGCACCGATAAATAAGCAAGAGGCCATCACTACATACTTCAACAAAACTATTTGCTTCATGTGATGCACCAAGATACCATTACTACAAATTTCTAAGATTCTGTAAGCTTTCTGAGATGAACCAAGATACCATCGCTCAAAAATTGCAAAGGATCTATTTGCGGTCTGAGATGAAGCAAGATACCATCACAACAAATTGCTAAGACACTATTTGCTCTCTGAGTTGGACCAAGATACTTTTACTAGAAATTGTCAATAAAAACTTGACCTTTGAGACGAACCAAAATACGATTACAACAGATTGTTCGGAAACCACTAGCAATCTGAGATGGAACCAAAGACGTTCTCAACATAGTGTTAGGGAAAAAATTGCTGTCGGAGAAGGACCAAGAGCCATTACAACATATTGGCATGAAACAACGTGCTCGCTGAGATGGACCAAAAGGCGATAACCACAGATCTTCTACATATTATTTGGCCCTAATATGGTCCAGGAGGCGGATAATGGTGTCCGCAGCACTTGGGTGGGTAACAGAGTTTGAAGTTGAGAGCTCAATTTGGAGGATCAGAGTAGACATGAGCAGCCTGGGCACCCGCCGCCAGAAGCTCTGTTCCTTGGGGTGGTCGAAGACGGTGCGAAGCAGTGGAGGCTACTGAAACTTACTCAAAAACGTCACATTGTAATGCGATCTAGCTGAACAAAATGCATATGATATTTATTTTCACACGCATTCTTCTCGGTAGTGAAAAACCTTTTTCTTCAGATTATTCTTTATTTTAATTATTTTTCCTCTTACAAGAGAAACCTGCGTTCCACAGAAAATGGATTGAAATGATTGATTTAACTTGAAAAATTATCTTATGAAACTTGTGTCAATGAACTACTGAACTGATTTACGGAAATAACATTCCTGTCTTGTGAGATATGATTTTGACGGATGCCGAAACATAACCGGTTTACCAGCTTAACTTATACAGATTTTTTCTTGTCGTCAATTCGAGGTCCAAATTACCCGGACAACCTTCCTTCACATACGTTCCGAAAATCTCCCCCCCCCCCTTCCACCTTACATACAGATTCCTCCACCACCCTGCCTACTCGCCCTGCCGACTCGCCCAAGTCAATAAGTGATTTATCTCCGTTTCTCCCCTAGCGACTTCAAAAGACTTAATTAAAGTCGAGTAAAGAGCTACTGGCCGCCTAAAACTGGTTGCTCAGTTGGCCATTGTTTTGGCTTTGTCGAGCAGAACGTTAACACATTTTCTTCTAATGGTTAAAAAGGTTTTCCGCATCCCTCAGCATCATTGGAGAGTCTGATAACAAGGAGATAAAATACTTATGAAAAACTAATAAATGCATTTCATATTATATAATAAATAGTTAAGCATAATACACTATTCCATTGCACACTGTTCGATCTACACAAACTGTTCTTAAACGAAAAATTATCTACAAGCCTACAGCATTCATCAGGTCAGCGACTAATATTCCTGTGAAATTTTACCGTCTTTCTGAAGGGTTCAGAAAAAAGATACGTATGAGATCTGACCTGATAAGTTTATTGTTATGGTTCTGGTAATTATTTACGAGATGTGGCATGTTCGGATATGAATATTCGAGTGTTTTTTCCATTTAAAAATATCGACATTTTTTTTAACTGTTCCTATATGTACTTTTGCTTGGTGCATGTCAGAAACAACATATTTTTAAAAGTCAATCATATTTATTATAATACAGTTTGTCAATCATTGGGTACTATATGTTGCTCATGTATAAAAAAAACTAATTTGAATGATAGATAAAATTGGTCTAACCACAAATTGAACGTGCCAGGAATTGACCCATTTCCAAATAATCTCAGTAATATAACACTGTTGATCGACTTGCAGTAAAGTTGAATCAGTTATCGTCAAATGATTACGGCTACTTACTACAACACGCATTTATTAACATTATAGGCGTACTGTAAAATACCTCAAGAAACGTGAATGAAGAAAACAGACTACAATAATTCCAATAGCATGTACTGCAGATCAGTTTATCATGTCTCCCGAAGAGTCCTTATAAACGCCCCCGGCATTACCAATCAGACAGATACTGATCAATGTTTTTTGGTAATTGCAGAGGTATCAGAAATTGACATGTTGAAATCTGAAAGTAGCAGATTGTCTGAATTCAGCAGCGAGTTCGAATGTTGGACGAAACCTTTCAAGAGCACTAATATTGCATGGTTTTTATCCAGAATTACAAAACTGAACATAACGTCACCACGTTTCCTAAACAAACAGTTTTTGCTATGTTTCGAAGCAGCAAACCAAGCCCGTCCCTTTTCCATGTCCTATATTCTGCTGAAATGCATTTTTTACAGCAACTCTTGTGCCGGTGTCTTGTCACGGCATTGCACAGCCTCCAGCCAGTATACGACTGAGGTCGGTTAACACTTGACTCAGAACTGCCTGTAGAAAGTGTTAGATTGAGAGTGTGTCTAACACTCAACCCAGCATCGCCTGTAGCCAGTAAAAGACTGAAGGTGTGTCTAGCACTCGAGTAAGCACAGTATGATGCCAGTATATGACCGAGGGCGGTTAACACTTGACCCAGCACTGCCTGTAGCAAGTGTTAGACTGAGAGTGTGTCTAACACTCAACCCAGCATCGCCAGTAGCCAGTAAAAGACTGAAGGTGTGTCTAGCACTCGAGTAAGCACAGTATGAAGCCAGTATACGACCGAGGGCGGTTAACACTTGACCCAGCACTGCCTGTAGCAAGTGTTAGACTAAGAGTGTGTCTAACACTCAACCCAGCACCGCCTGTAGCCAGTAAAAGACTGAAGGTGTGTCTAACACTCGAGCAAGCACAGTATGAAGCCAGTATACGACCGAGGGCGGTTAGCACTTGACCCAGCACTGTCTTTAGTTTTGAGGACTGCGCCCTGAGCGTCCAGCTTGTTCCCGTACACGACCAACGCAATGCAACAACCTACCCAACTCAGCCCATACGTAGCCTTAGAACAAATGAGGTCGGCTTTTACTCGACCCAGCACAGCTTGTGACCAGAGCAGGACCGAGTGCGGCCAACATGCGACCAAGCCCAGACCAAGCCCAGCCTGTTGTCAGCACATCTCAGCTGAGAATGAACATTATGACGGACGGGGAAACACGTTCTGAATCAGACAACTTTGGTATCGAACTTCAGCTTGATGCAGCAAAAAGGATCAAGTGAATTGCTGGTGAGAAACTCAATTCGGAATCTTTGTTCACTCAAAGACTATCCAGGCTTAGCTGACCCATTTTTCTAAATGTATAGCATTTGGAATGTGCATCGCTGATGCTGGAGGCTTAATTTAAACTGCCACATCATTAAAAGTGGAGGATAATTTTCGGATATTTAATTAACGGTGAGAATATTGAATCAGAGCGTAGCCTGCTATTGACTAGGTAATCCCTGGCTTTGACCGGTGCATTGATTAGAGTGACAGGCTTAGAGTAAATTGTTCCTCAGAGCCATACAAAGATTTGAAATTGCTGCTAAAGACTTGGTCTTCGGGCGGATATCCTGTCGCCAATCATTTAAATTTGAACAATACTATAATCATGAATTTACCTAACAAAATGTAATTAAATTCAGCTTTGTTGTGATTATAACTTTTGTGTATAATGTTATTGAACATTTTGTTACGACTGTCCTGCAAAATGATTTTTGTAGACCAAATTTCGTTCACATTTCAATAATCGCTAACGTCCCCTCTAATCCGGAATCGAGTAATAATAGCGGCGTCTAAAACTTGTTGCTGAGGAGTAAAAGGAAGAAAGTCCCCCATTTTCTCTGCATTCCTCATTAAAGGCCGTTGTATGGGGACAAAATTATATATTACTTTGAACTCAAATACTTCCATGATATGAAAAAGCTACTGCATCGTTATTTCTGGATTTCAAAAATCCCTGCTATAAACGAACATTGAAATATTATTTTTACAATTCTTGGAAAGTTTTATTGAAATTAGACGAAACAAAATAACTACTTGATGTTTTTTTTCAACTGATATTAGTGTGAAGGCATAGACATTGAAGCTGTATGTATTCTAATGTGTAACATTGGTTTTGTGAATATAAATTAGTGTTAGGATTTATACGATAGTCTCATGACTTCATGTTACTGAAAGCGCAATGGCGAAATTTTTGTATCAATATTTGAGTAGAAACCCCATACGTAAATGGCAAAGAAGAATTATTGCCATGCTAAACGAGTGACTTAACAAGGATTCAACCTTCCTCATATTCACCGATAACCCGCTACTTCCGTCGCCTTCTGTGTGCATCGCAAGCGCACTTCTATGTACATTATAATGATTCGTTCGGATGCGTTGTTATTAGTCTCTGCAGTTTTTTATTTCCGCAAATATAGCTGCTTCGTTCTGTCCAACATTCGCAAAAATATAATTCAAATATCTTGGTAATGAGTGATAACCCATGAAACTAAGAGCTGCTATTGTAAAGGATTATACGAAGAACATGGCTCAGTGAGAATAAACTAAGAGCTGCTATTGAAAGGATTATACGTAGAACATGGCTCAGTGCGAATACAATAGAGCTGCTATTGTAAAGGATTACCCCTAGAATATGGCTCAGTGAGAATAGCACTCGTTCACGTAAATCACCAGGGAGAAAGACGTAGAACATGGCTCAGTGAGAATAGCACTCGTTCACGTAAATAACCAGGGAGAAAGGCTAGTAACACAAATGCTCAGAAAAAAATCACATTCTATCTTATAAAACCAAGCACCTCCACGTCCGCTTTCCATTTCTTGTTCTAATCGGTATCACGTCTATTCCTCATTGCAGTCTGCTCAAGCCATGCCCAAACGAACAACGAACAGCCGTACACATTCAAACGATATCCTGCCCCAACTCTGAGGGTTTCGTCTCCCTGAGATGAGGCGGTGAAAGCCTCTCGTCGGCGTTGTATACAAACTCGACATGCTGGGAACCTCCCACTTTTCTCGAATTTTTTGTAGACTCAAAATTCGAGCTTTACTGAAATACTAGTTTTTTTATTTGGATTACTCAGTTCATGTCACTCAATTAAAACTATAAAAAATTGGCATTTAAATTCATGAACTGAACATTTCACAGTCCCATGCCTTCTGAATGCATCTTACTGTATTCGAGTTATAGTGTGAAGCAACCCCCTTGGCAGCTATTGAAGTTTGCTGAAACTCGCACATTTTTTGCAGTGACCAATCCTCAATGCAGCCGTGGCAACCAAAACACCTACCAGGATTATTAAGAAATTTTGATAGGCATTCTGGTCATCTATAATTGTTTATCCGATCCTAAAATGAACGCACTCACTAAAAAAAAAAGGTGACATTTCAGCATTAACGAGTGCATTTGGGAGCGTCTTGGACCCAGACAAAAGATTGTACTGCACAGTCTGTACCAAGGTTAGGGATCATTAAAAGAGTTTATTGTGGCACGATCTGGGGCTATCTATTCGAATTTAGAATATTGTCTTCTCTTCATCATTCACGACTCAGTTCTGCCCTGTGGTGACAACATAGACAAACAAGGAATGAGTAAATGGATAAAAAGACCGTAACAATTGTAACTGAAACAAATCAACTTGAATAGAATATCATCAAGGAATTAAGGATTACAATATCAAATCATTTAGAAGGCAGTGTTCATTGTTTCCTCGCTATATTTCACTGTCTGTCTTCCATACTAAACCTTTGCTAGTCTCCACAAAGCTGGTAATCGCTTCTTCTTCGTACAACTTCAGTCTCTACTTGGCAAGATAGTGTAAAATGAATCCAAGTTTGTGCTTGTTTCGCAGACGAGACTTGCTAACTGTCTGGAAGTATGGTTGGTTAGGACGGGACATTTTTTTCTGTCAGGGAAAAATTACACTCTGCCTGGCGACGTCACAAATCAACCTAGTTTCAGCTGCAATAATTATTTAAACCGTTTTGAGCCTCAATTTTCTGTACGAAAATCAGTCATTGGATCTCGCATGTGACATAACCAATATATGTGTAATAGTGCGATATTCCATTGATGAGACATGAGATTATTTGTAGGAAAACTAAGAGTTTGCGACAGTCGTGGAATAGGCAACTGAGTTCAAGCTAACCTTACGTGAGTTGCTTAATATTTTTAGGCCCCAGGTTTTGCATTGAAAATCTGGATATGTTTCTTGTTGCAAGTGCCAGATGATGAAAAATAAAAGATTGAACATATGGATTAGTAGGTAAATAAATACAAACGGGCTAATAATCTGTTTGAAACAAGAAAAAAATAACTGAACAGGTCTGTTATGAAATCCAAGTGAGGTGAAAATATAGCAACATTTCTCATATGATTGAAATAGTGTTCGCCGTTAATGATTTCCTATTCGTACCAGCGTGTGCATTCACAATGCGAGAATATTGACTCTGAACATGTTGGGGAAGGATTGTAAAATAAGTAAAAAATTACACGTAAATGACAGTGGATTTGATTATTCGCCGTAATTTCCAACATATTGTCTTGTTTATGGTTAGTACACTTTTCTCAAGATGATAAAATAAATATTGTTTCACGCTTTTTTATATTTAATACGATCTATGTTTCTGTGAATTTCATGTCATTTTTAGTCCGGATATCGTTATTTTGTGGATGTGGATATCCCGTTACACAGTTTTTTTCAGAAAAAAAGTTCCTAGTTTTATTGGTTGATAAAACGATTGTTACAAGTCGTACGAAATTTTCGTTGCCATGGATTGAGAACGTACAATCAGCAGATGTATTTCGTTTTATACATACTAAGCCTTGCAACAAATTTATTGATTTGATTTTATTAATTGCTTTATCTGAAAAAAATATAGAAACTATCGATCCCATTTTGTTCAACTTTATTTTGAAAACGTCAGTTCAATTGAAATAACAAAGAGGGCTTCTAGAAGGATTTGTGCTCGCATAAATGTTTCCTCACCTCGCAGTATTCGACTCATTGTCGCAGAATTTTTGAACTGGGAACCGTTCAAGAATGACAATGTCCTAGTCGATCACGTAAGATGTCGCTCGTACTCCACAGAAATCCTTAGCAGGGCGTTCGGGCGAGCTCAAAATTTCACGAACAAATTTGTGGCGTATGTTGAATGTTTTAAATGTTTTTATCCGTACAAAATCCAGCTTGTGTAGAAGAATGGTCAAAATGACTTTGTTGAAAGGTTGCAACTTGCCCTATTATTTATTGAAATGTTTAAAGAGGACGATACAATTTGTTCGGATATGTTGACTGATGAAACACATTCTCATTTCATTGGTTTTGTTAATAAACAGAGCTGCAAATACTTGGGTGAGGAAATCTGCAAGTTCTACACGAACAGGAGTACAACCACGGCGCTGTACTTTTTGTTACAGAATTTTGTCCGACTGAGTGCTTGAGATTTTTTTAAAATCACAGCTAGCTTCACAGAGACGACCAATGAAAAAATTTACTGACTCATGTTCCATGCATTTTTAGGACTACCAGTTAGTCATCTGAGCACTCGTCGCGAGCTGTGGCTCAACGGGATGGAGCATTCTGCCACACAGCCAATGAAACGATAGAGACGCTGCATGAAATGTTTGTCAGTTACAACATCTCCCGTTGAGCTTTACTCACATAGCCACCATGATCACCTAATCCTTCTATTTGGTTAATTCAGATTTTTCAATCGAATTTATAAACACAAATAACATAAATCAACGGAATTCCTGACATGTTGCCTGCTCATGCATAGGCGATTGTTTAAACTGAATTGTCCATTTTATTAGTGTGATTACGGGGTTGGTGGCACAAATGAATCCCCTTTAAAATCGCTTGAACATTTTTTAACTGTAGGATAGAAAATGAAACAAAATTTATTCAAAATGTAAAGAATTTTAGTTAATTTTTTCACATTCAGTTATATTTCAAATGACCGCCGTCAGCTGTAAAGCATTATAGTGTTGATCTTGGCGATGACTTCACTCACTTCTTTCTGGAGTCTATCAAGAGATGCAGGCTTTGATCTGAATACTTGGTCTTTGACGTAACCCCGATGATAGTCCAGCGAAGAAAGGTCGGTTCATCTTGTCATCCATGGGATCTCACTCTTGTATGAATTGAATTTGTCTGAAAATCGGGCGGTCAACAAGTCCCCGCAATCATAGGAGGTGTATGACCTGGCACAATCTTTCTTCAAACAACTAAGAGGTTATTTCATCAAAGTGGTACATTGATATGTTTGAAGGCATGTTTGGGAGCATGAAGACGTTACCGCTGTGATTCTAGTTAGATGGAACCCAGCGAAAAGGAATGTGTTGTCGTACAATGGCACCAATAACACGTACTCTCGTACTGGTACCAATATACTCGTACTCTCGTACTGGCACCAATATACGCGTACTCTCGTACTGGCACCTATCCACACATACTCTCGTACTGGCACCAATATACACGTACTCGCGTACTGGCACCAATATACACGCACTCTCGTACTGGCACCAATATACACGTACTCGCGTACTGGCACCAATATACACGCACTCTCGTACTGGCACCAATATACACGTACTCTCGTACTGGCACCAATATACACGTACTTTCGTACTTGCACCAATATACACGCACTCTCGTACTGGCACTAATATACACGTACACTCGTACTGGCACCAATATACACGTACTCTCGTACTGGCACCAATATACACGTACTCTCGTACTGGCACCAATATACACGAACTCTCGTACTGGCACCAATATACTCGTTCTCTCGTACTGGCACCAATACACACGTACTCTCGTACTGGCATCAATCTACTCGTACTCTCGTACTGGCACCTACAAACACGTACTCTTGTACTGGCACCAATATACACGTACTCTTGTACTGGCACCAATTTACACGTATTCTCGTACTGGCACCAATATACACGCACTCTCGTACTGGCACCAATATACACGTACTCTCGTACTGACATCAATATACACGTACTCCCGTACTGGCACTAATATACACGCACTCTCGTACTGGCACCAATATACACGCACTCTCGTACTGGCACCAATATACACGCACTCTCGTACTGGCACCAATATACACTTACTCTCGTACTGGCACCAATATACACGCACTCTCGTACTGGCACCAATATACAGGTACTCTCGTACTGGCACCAATATACACGTACTTTCATACTGGCACCAATATACACGCACTCTCGTACTGGCACCAATATACACGTACTCTCGTACTGGCACCAATATACACAAGTACTCTCGTACTGGCACCAATATACACGCACTCTCGTACTGGCACCAATGTACACGTACTCTCGTACTGGCACCAATAAACCGTTCTCTCGTACTGGCACCTATATACACGT
>SDVV010042378.1:0-10348 GCA_016164225.1 Gammarus roeselii | reverse complement strand
ACTTCATCACGTTTCCTAACTTCATCACGTTTCCTAACTTCATCACGTTTCCTAACTTCATCACGTTTCCTAATTTCATCACGTTTCCTAACTTCATCACGTTTCCTAACTTCATCACGTTTCCTAACTTCATCACGTTTCCTAACTTCATCACGTTTCCTAACTTCATCACGTTTCCTAACTTCACATTTCCTAACTTGATTCGTTTCCTAACTTGATTCGTTTCCTAACTTGATTCGTTTCCTAACTTGATTCGTTTCCTAACTTGATTCGTTTCCTAACTTGATTCGTTTCCTAGCTTGATTCGTTTCCTAACTTGATTCGTTTCCTAACTTGATTCGTTTCCTAACTTGATTCGTTTCCTAACTTCATCCCGTTTTCTAACTTCATCGCGTTGTAGTGCGGGCTCACTAGAACTGCCCCATTTCTAGCGAACAGGCATCCATCGCTCGAATATCAAACTGAGAACGTAGTTCTCTGCCATTGAGCCACCGAACGATGAAGTCAGTTGGTCGCACTCTGTTGATTAGTTGACGCATTATTAATGGGGACGCATTCACAAATGCATGGATCATTCTTGCTATCAATTTATGGTGTGATTTTGGTTGAGGCGGGTAGTGAAAATGCATGCGCTGCCACATGCTGCAAGTCTGGTGCATAAAATCTTAGGGGTTGTTAGGTAATGAACTTTTTCTTTTCTTTCTTTCTTTTTTTTTGGATGGATAAAAGAACTGAATATTTGTTCATGATATTAGTATCAAGAATGATCACCACATTCAAATGAATGCGAAGCGTGTGCTCGTTCGTGTCGTCCGAAGTGAACTGTTTTAGGGATGATCATGTTCTAAACAGGTTTGATGCACGTCTCCTCACACATGTTAAAAACATGTTTACAGCGCAATTTAGATAAGAAAACATACAAACCTTGTTATATATTATTTTACGAGCTTTCTGAATATGTTTGGTTTTTGTCATGAAAATTTTGATCTTAGCTGTTCTAAAAATGACACTTAAACGCTACAAACCAACGTTATTTTGCGGTAAAATGGAAATGTCAAGAACAAAACATTGTTCAAAATCTAGTATAAACGTACATTTATTTGGTATGCTCTTGACTGCCGGGCTTCCGAAACTGTGCGGCGACTCTCAAAGCGTGAAATATGGCACATCATTTCAACGATATATTCAACAGCGTATAGCTTACTGGTAGCCTCTAACTTCTCTCAACTATTCTTTTATGCACAATAACTCTCTGTTTCTTCTTCTTGCACGTTGTGCAAAACTCTGACACCATCCTAGCTGGTTTCTCCTCCGAATCTACCACCAATGATGTATTATCATCAAAGAGAAGCGGTCTCAACTACCAACTCCTCTCATGTGGTCCCAACATTTTCAAACCTCACCCCAATACCTTCGTGGTAACCTGATAATCATCTCCATGCCCATAGACACGGAACCGCTAGGGGGACATTACACAACCCAGAATCCATCTCACAAACACTGGAAACCACACATACCAAAAACTTACCCTCGCTCCCTACTCCAACACTGGTCTGGTGCCAGCATAGGAAGTTCGGACCGCTCATAAAAAACTCTTAATGAATCTCATGCAACCTCAACCCCTCCACAACGCATTCTTGCCTACCTCATCGGTCACTGGTCACTCTCAACCCCTCCACAACGAATTCTTGCCTACCTCATCGGTCACTGGTCACTCTCAACCCCTCCACAACGCATTCTTGACTACCTCATCGGTCACTGGTCACTCTCAACCCCTCCACAACGCATTCTTGCCTACCTCATCGGTCACTGGTCACTCTCAACCCCTCCACAACGCATTCTTGCCTACCTCATCGGTCACTGGTCACTCTCAACCCCTCCACAACGAATTCGTGCCTACCTCATCGGTGACCTTCTCTTGTTCCATGAATGCCCCAAGCACATTCTTTCTCCTCGCTAGATCAGTCTTCCACATCTGTGTCACTGCAAATACCTGGACTGGTCACTCTCAACCACTCCCAAGGCCATATTCCTCTTCGCCGATAGCCCCCTCAATACTGTCACTGCTCTTCTTGGTCAGAACTCTTCAGTACAAGATGCAGACTTCACAAAACGAACTAATGCCTCAACAGCTGCTACATCAATCTTCTTTGCATTTAGACAGCAAAGCAATGAAAGCACTGCGCCACGTGTTCGGCACCAAACCCGGACCCACATTCAACAACCCAGGCAACCATGCAACACCGTTGCTCTGCCCTCCTTCAGATCTTTCGCGTACCGCTTCTCATTGCAAATAACCATAGCGTGAATCACCTATTGGCGAGACAGCATCACTAAATTAATATTTCCGTGAAGCTTGAAAACACGTAAAATTACGGATAGCTTTTTGATAACTGCATTACGCCCATGGCAACGATTTGTTGAGAATTGTTGGCTTCTACTGGCGCGGTTAGAGGATTAACCATGCGGCGATAGCTACTACTAGCGCGGTTAGAGGATTAACCATGCGGCGATAGCTACTACTAGCGCGGTTAGAGGATTAACCATGCGGCGATAGCTACTTCTAGCGCGGTTAGAGGATTAACCATGCGGCGATAGCTACTACTAGCACGGTTAGAGGATTAACCATGCGGCGATAGCTACTACTAGCACGGTTAGAGGATTAACCATGCGGCGATAGCTACTACTAGCGCGGTTAGAGGATTAACCATGCGGCGATAGCTACTACTAGCGCGGTTAGAGGATTAACCATGCGGCGATAGGTACTACTAGCACGGTTAGAGGATTAACCATTGTGGTGATAGCTACTACTAGTGCGATTAGAGGACTAACCATGCGGTGATAGCTACTGCTAGCGCGGTTTGATGATTAACCATGCGGCGATAGCTACTACTAGCACGGTTAGATGATTAACCATGCGGTGATAGCTACTACTAGTGCGGTTAGAGGATTAACCATGCGGTGATAGCTACTTCTAGCATGGTTAGAGGATTTACCATTGTGTTGATAGCTACTACTAGCACGGTTAGAGGATCTACCATTGTGTTGATAGCAACTACTAGCACGGTTAGAGGATTAACCATTGTGTTGATAGCTACTACTAGCACGGTTAGAGGATCTACCATTGTGTTGATAGCAACTACTAGCGCGGTTAGAGGATTAACATCCACTGTGGTGATAGCTACTACTAGCACGGTGTATCTAGATACCAGATACTGTTTCTAGATGCTAGATACTATACCTAGATACCAGATATTGTATCTAGATGCCAGATACTGTTTCCAGTTACCAGATACTGTTTCTAGATCCCAGATACTGTTTCTAGATACCAGATACTGCATCTACATACCAGATACTGTTTCTAGATAACAGAAGCTGTTTCTAGATACCAGAAGCTGTTTCTAGATACCAGATACTGTTTCTAGATACCAGATACTGTATCTAGATTTCAGATACTGTATTTAGACACCAGATACTGTATCTTGAAACCAGATCCTGTATCTAAATAGCGGTAACTTTCCAAATTACTTAAGTGTTCAAATCCAACGCCTGAGAATCATACAAAGTATTTGCAAGATGCATCTAGCTACAGTATTGTGTCCAACACAGAGTCGATACCCCCCCTCCCCTCCCGCTCACAGTTCTTTTAATAGTTGACCTCCACGACTGGCGGGTCTCAGTGCCGTCATTAGAGCAGGTGATGTGGATGATCCTCTGCAAGAGGAATGACAAGGGTAGACGTGCTCTTATGAAATGAGCGTATCTTTGTCACTTAATATAGTATTCATGAACAGATTAGCATCATGCCTCTTATCAACAGATGAGCATCATGCCTCTTATCAACAGATGAGCATCATGCCTCTTATCAACAGATGAGCATCATGCCTCTTATCAACAGATGAGCATCATGCCTCTTCTCAACAGATGAGCATCATGCCTCTTATCAACAGATGAGCAGCATACCTCTAATGAACAGATGAACATCATGCCTCTTATCAACAGATGAACATCATGCCTCTTATCAACAGATGCACAGCATACCTCTGATGAACAGATGAACAGTATACCTCTTTTCAACAGATGAACAGCATACCTCTTATCAACAGATGAGCATCGTGCCTATTATCAACAGATGATCATCATGCCTCTTATGAACAGATGAGCATCATGCCTCATATCAACAGATGAGCATCATGCCTCTTCTCAACAGATGAGCATCATGCCTCTTCTCAACAGATGAGCATCATGGCTCTTATGAACAGATGAGCATCATGACTCTTATCAACAGATGAGCAGCATACCTCTAATGAACAGATAAACATCATGCCTCTTATCAACAGATGAGCAGTATACCTCTTTTTAACAGATGAACAGCATACCTCTAATGAACAGATGAGCATCATGCCTCTTATCAACAGATGAGCAGTATACCTCTTCTCAACAGATGAGCATCACACCTCTTATCAACAGATGAGCATCGTGCCTTTTATCAACAAATGAGCATCATGCCTCTTATCAACAGATGAACAACAGCATACCTCTTATCAACAGATGAGCAGCATACCTCTTATCAACAGATGAGCAGCATACCTCTTATCAACAGATGAGCATCATGCCTCTTATCAACAGATGAGCATCATGCCTCTTATGAACAGATGAACATCATACCTCTGATCAATAGATGAGCAGCATACCTCTTATCAACAAATGAGCATCATGCTTCTTATGAAAAGATGAGCTTCATGCCTCTTATCAACAGATGAGCAGCATACCTCTTATCAACAGATGAGCAGCATGCCTCTTATCAACAGATGAGCATCATGCCTATTATCAACAGATGAGCATCATGCCTTTTATCATCAGATGAGCATCATGCCTCTTATCAACAGATGAGCATCATGCCTCTTATCAACAGATGAACATCATGCCTCTTATCAATAGATGAGCATCATGCCTCTCATCAACAGATGAGCATCATGTGTTATGATCAGCCTCCGCTGGCACATAATTTGGAAACGTCGCTAGCCGAACATTACCACCAAGAGCTGCGTAGTGTGTGCCCTAGAAACAGTGTAGGCCTTACGCCTGTAAACCTTAGCTTGAGTTACACGAAGAAATCCCTTGCCTTGCATATTTTTCGATTCCCCTCACACAGTTTGTTTACAGAAGCAGGTGGTCCCCATATGGTTTACAGGAGTGGGAGACGTTGACGAGTGTAGTGCCATTTGGGCATTATGTAAAACTCGACGAGTCAGCATTGTGTGGCCTGGATCCAATAACGCAGAAGTGGGAAGCGTTAAGCTCAGGTTATCCCATATAAACAGACAGATGGGAGGAGCTAACAAAATTCGCAACGGACTAAATTGTATGTTTGCTAATAAGGTCAAGGTATTAGGACACCCCGTCTCTTTGGAGGGACCAAAAGTTAGAGTTGTTCCCTTATTAGAGGATCATTTCATACACATAAACAAGGCCCTCTCATAGTATTTCAAGCTGCAGGTCTAGAGCATAGACCACAGCACATTCCATCAGCTGAAGCCATCGGGTAGAGGGCGCTATGCTTACGCTCTACGCTTTACACCTACATTTTTTTTTGCTGTTCTTTTACACTTTTGTTCTGTTGTGTCCGTTCGATTACAATCAATGTTCAGCGTTCTATTGAGGGAGTAACTTTTGTCATGTTACTTTGTTTTATTCCAAAATAATATTATAAAACCATTGTTTAATCATTTTTACCTTGAATTTTAACTGATTATAACAACTTGAAAAGCTCTCAACCATAACATTGGTGTTTCAGCGGTGAGGGATATTGAAGCAATCAAAAAATAAATCAATCACTTCTTGAAAACAAATTGAAATCATCACTTCACACTTTAAAACAAAATGCTTCAGCCCCCTACACACGCCCCCATCGAGACACACGACCAGTGCCACCCCCTCGAGCCACATGCTATCAAAAGAAAAAGGCAACAACGATGGAAGGAGGGCAGGAGACCTTCACCGCAGGTGGTCGAACCGAGAGGGACGTATCGGCAGCTACCAGGCGCAACCACCACGGAAATGGCAGCACCAGATCCTTTACATGCCAGCACGGCAGTCTGTCAATCCTGGCAGGCCGAAAGAACAGCTGCATCCGAGGACAAACTCCTTAGGACAAGATGGACTGAAAATAAATGGACACAAACAGCTGGCGGACAGGATTTCACGTGAGGCATAGAGAACCAAGGGCCCCTTCAAATCGCCACTTAACATTTCGAGAAAAACAAAAACAAAGAACTGTAAGTGAGCTTACTAATTCTAAGAAGTGAATCAAGAAGCCCCTCAAATCAAGTGTGATATATCGCGATAGGCCGTGCTCCCATAGGAAGTGAAGTTAGAGAGCTCGTAAAAATCAAAGCAATCACAGTTCCTCACAAAACTTTTCAATATACCTGCTCTAGAATTCATCAGCATATGAGTCCAAAATTAGTTTTGAAGAGAATTTAAGTGGGTGCGCGTAAGCCAATCGACCTGTTGTTCCAGCACCATTAATCGGAATTGTCGTCATGCAAAATAATTCAAGAAAAACTAATCGCGGTGACGTGAAGCGAATCCTGATGTATAAAAAAAGTATATAATCATTCCTCAAAAAAATTGAAAATTATGTCAGAAAATAGAAAATAAAATAAAATTAATAAAACCAAGAGAATTTATTCATGTAGATAAATATCAAGAGAGCCCGTAGTTCACCGGTGTAGTACATAAGTTTCCTCTGTAATTTGGAGTGGATGGATGATTATTCATTTAATAGATCATTAACACTTTATTTTAGTATTTTAGTATTTCTTCTTGCTTAGGCTCTATTATTTTTCTCTGCCCTTCTATCCTGGTGATAAATTTTGAATTTGTTATTATTTTTAAATGTATCGAGGTTGGTTGAGACAAGGTGACCCTGGGAGGGGAGGCTTTCGTGGGACCCGCGGGATTCGGGGACCCGGGTTTTTGAGAACCCGGGGGACTTAGGAGGGAGACCAGGTGGATTTGGGGGGATCCACTTGGACCTTTCTGGGGCCCTTTGGGACACCCTTGAGACCCTTTAGGACCCTTTCGAGAAACTGTGGGACCCTTTAGAGGCCCCTCTGAATCCCGGAACCTCTGCTCCCCCCTCCCAGCGCTGTAAAACCCATACACAGAAAAATGTTTATGTGAGATGCTTGAGTAGAACAATTAACTATTACAGTCCGCGGACTGCTGGCGCAGAGGGCGAGGGTCGCGTCGAGGCTGGTCGAGGTGCGTGGAGATCAGTCGAAACATGTTGAGGCGAGTCGAGTTGGTCGCAACGAGCCGAAACTGGCCGAAATGATTCGAGACAAGCCGAGATGAGCTGAGCCGAGGGGTCTCGGGGGACTCGGGGAGCTCGGAAAGACCCGGGTGACATGGGTTACCCTTCGGGATTCACCGGGCTCTTTTGCGACCCAAGGGACCAATTCCCCCCCCCACCCCCCACCCTATCCTCATGAAGAAACAATCAGTGCGAAATCAATAATCTGAGCAGTTTTTCTGCCCATGACGATCCTGCTCTTACTTTCTTTTTCACGATCCACAATATTATAACGCTGGAGTATTTGTGCGGGAGTTCGTGTTTGTGATTTTGTGACTGGGTATCTTTTCTTCAGTCTGTGCTCGCTCGCGCGTGCACGGACCATGTGCAGTTTCTGGGGTTGGCTGGACTGTGCAGCTATAAAACCTTGTGACGCGTTGCGGTTGGAGTCCATCTAACCCGTGAAGCCGTTGACCTTGTACCAATTTCGACGATGCTGTCTGTGCGCACCGTCGCGCGTGCATGTTATTCATGGAGTTCTGAGTAGTTGGAGGCGGAGATTCGTTTTGTCTGAGTCTTTATCTTGCCTGAATAAATAAATTGTACTAAAGATCAAATAGACCGCGTAGCTGTGAACATTGTGTTGCGTTGCTGCCGGAGCTGACTTTGTCCGTGTAGCCGTGAGCCTTGTACCAATTTCGACGATACTATCTGAAGCGCACTGGCGTATGGACATATAACTCATGAGGTTCTGAGGGGTTGGAGGCGAGGATTCGTTTCGTTCCATCCGAGTCTTTATCTTACCTAAATAAATAAATTGTACTTATACAACTAAGCCGCGTAGCTGTAAATATTGTGTTGCGTTGCTGTCGGAGCTGATGTTGCCCGCGTAGCCACTGACCTTGTACTAATCTCGACAAAGCTACCTGTACGCACTAGGGTGCGTACATATTACTCTTTAAGTTCTAAAGGATTGGAAGCGGAGGTCCGTTGCGAGTAAGCGTTTTTTTTGCGCACCAGCGTGCGTCTGACATTGCTAAAATTTTCACCTTTTTTTAACGTTAAAAGAGTTGTTTAGTTTTTCCTCATACAATCAGGCGTGCGAGCCTACTGGAATCCCTAATCATCGAGCCCTACGGGGGAGCCTATTATGACTCGCGTTGAGGCTCCGGTGGAGCTGAGGATCAAATCAAATTCTACTCTTGTCAATTCACGCACATTAGTTTTGTGTCTTCTGAGAATATTAGCGACGGTTTTCCAGATTTCATGTGTTGCATTGTTGCGAAGCCAAGTACTGGAATTCCAGAACAAGATCTCATGTTGTTAGGGCGCGCTGCAGCTCCATTGCAAGCAGCAGGTAATTTGCTTCGAGCAAATGCAGAGCAGATTACATAGTTTGTTCTAGAACAAGATCTCATGTTGTTAGGGCGCGCTGCAGCTCCATTGCGAGCAGCAGGTAATGTGCTTCGAGCAAATGCAGAGCAGATTACATAGTTTGTTCTAGAACAAGATCTCATGTTGTTGGGGCGCGCTGCAGCTCCATTGCGAGCAACAGGTAGATTGCTTCGAGCAAATGCAGAGCAGATTACATAGTTTGTTCATTTGTGGTGGAAAAGACCAGCACTTAACTGAGAATGTACACAGGCTTGTTTGCTGTTAGAGCAGAAAGAATCTTGAATAGAGACACTAAGGAGGCGCTCCAGTCGCAGAATGCGTATTATGAGGCTCCAGTCTAAAAATGCGTAGTATGAGGCTCCAGTCTAAGAATGCGTATTATGGGGCTCCAGTCTAATAATGCGTAGTATGAGGCTCCAGTCTGAGAATGCGTATTATGGGGCTCCAGTCTAATAATGCGTAGTATGAGGCTCTAGTCTAAGAATGCGTATTATGGGGCTCCAGTCTAATAATGCGTAGTATGAGGCTCCAGTCTAAGAATGCGTAGTATGAGGCTCCAGTCAAAGAATGCGTATTATGGGGCTCCAGTCTAATAATGCGTAGTTTGAGGCTCCAGTCTAAGAATGCGTATTATGGGGCTCCAGTCTAATAATGCCACATTGGCCACCTTCCTTTTAGGGCTCCGATGAAACACAGATGCACCTACTACTACTTCTTTCCATTTAGAGGGGCAGGTGCCATTTGTGAGAGATTGTGTGAATATGATTGATAAATGTTCGGCGATTTCATTTATAGTCTCTTTTAGATTTCTGGGATGAACTTGTTCTGGACCTGGAGATTTTGTGACTTTCAAAGTACCTATATATTTAATAACTTCGGCAGGGGAAAACTTCACTGTGCGGAGGGCTTCAATTCGTCTTTCCGCTCTGATATCCTCAGGATTAGGAATTTCCCGATTCCCTAACGTAAACACAGACAAAGGTATTCATTAAGTAGATCACTCATTTTGGTGTCGTCCGTTTCTAGTTCCCCAATGTCATTCCCGAGAAGGCCAATTACAGATCTTGACTTTTTTGCTTTTTAGATCTCTTTTGCTGATGTTGTATTCATGTTTTTGCTACGTCGTCATGTGGATGTTTCTGTTTTATCAAGTGCATTGCTTTCTTTCGTGACTGAAGGCGCTGCAATTCACCTGTCCAGTACTTAGGCTGATTGACTGCTGTTTGCCCATTTTTGCGCGGGATATTCCTTCATTCAGTATTTTTAAGTGCAGTCAACAAATTGTTAAGCGATTGATTGCCATCTTGTCCGAGGGTAATGTTTGCTGACGCAATTTGCTCTTTTAAGCTATCAAAGTTAGCTAATATAAAGTTAGGGAATTTTCACAGTTTGCTGACGTTTTCAACTCTAGCTTTATCAAAAAACTGATACAGTTTTGGTCGTTAGTTCCGAGTGGTTCGTCCACATTGACGTTCGTGACGTCAGAGTCGCTTGCACTAAATAGGAGATCAAGAATATTGTTCCCTCTTGTAGGTGTCTTCACCATTTGGGTCATGACTTATCATTTGCAAAATCAATCAGACGTTGGCCGGTGGCAGTGTATTTATCTGTTTCCCAATCAATGTCAGGGATATTATAGTCTCCAAGCACAAT
>SDVV010042377.1:0-10348 GCA_016164225.1 Gammarus roeselii | reverse complement strand
AGCACTGACCATTCCTCGACACACGCATGCACAACAGCACTGACCATTCTAGACACACGCATGCACAACAGCACTGACCATTCCTCGACACACGCATGTACAACAGCACTGACCATTCTAGACACACGCATGCACAACAGCACTGACCATTCCTCGACACACGCATGCACAACAGCACTGACCTTTCTAGACACACGCATGCACAACAGCACTGGCCATTCCTCGACACACGCATGTACAAGAGCACTGACCATTCCTCGACACACGCATGCACAACAGCACTGACCATTCCTCGACACACGCATGCACAACAGCACTGACCTTTCTAGACACACGCATGCACAACATCAGTGACCATTCCTCGACACACGCATGCACAACACCACTGACCATTTAAATATTTATTGAATAGAACTAGATATTTTAAGGGACGAGTGTCCCTCCTAAAAACAATTGATGTATTGTGGATCGATGCAACATAGTGACGCAGAATAACGTTGATAACGATTCAATGGCAAGTTTTTGAGTTATCACGTCTGGAAACTGAGGGATCGTGAGGTCATCAACTGTTTTTATTGCTTTGCGATGGTCTAGTCAGGAATCTCGTTTATTGGGATGGGTGAATTACCGTTTATTACGACCCAATCCATCACCTTCATGAGGTGATGCAGATCAAAAACCCTGTCTAATGGTTCATTTATTTGCTGTCAAGCTATGTACTATAGATGACAAAAATTTGGTCTTATGCGTTTTGATTGCGATATTCCTCCAATGAGGTTGTCCGTTTATAGGTATGTTTATAGGTATGTTTGTACATATTATTGTTTCCTAATGACCTACAATACACAGCCAATGTAAATGCATACCAAAAACCTACTCTCTCCAGGCAGGGTATCGGAAACCAAACGCGAAAAATATCCTATTTCTCTCCCTTATATGCAAAATAAAAATGAATATTTCAGCAGGGCACTGCATGGGCTTCAAAAGCGATGGTGGCCTCACGACCAGTGGTCGCAGTTTTGTGTCATGAGTTCCAGCAAATGTCGCGCTGGCGAAAATTAGAGAGTGCTCTCGAGACGACCTAACAGGAAAGTGATCTCATAAGGCCCTAAGAGAAGAGTGCTATCGATTGCTTCAGTTATTGGTCAATAAAACTAGTTTAGGCAGCCCTCGTGAGCCCCGTGGGCACGAGGTAAATCTCCTAACGCACGTGCTAATGTGAAAGAAGGATGTCCATTCGAGGTCCATGAAGGACGCCGAAAGACATCGAACACACGTTCTGATGAGAACGAAGGCAGCCTAAGTGAAGCCAGCGCAGGACGCTGTTAGACATCTAACGCACATACAGGTCATGAAAAAAGGCCGTTCACATGAGGTCCGTGCAGAACGCTCTAAGTCACGTAACGAATATGTTGGTATGACAGAGAGGTGCCCAAATGAGGCCTGTGCAGAACGCCGTAAGTCATGCAAAATAGTTTACGAACACGCGGTCGAAGCAGAAGGCAGTCGCATACGTGAGGTTGTAAAGAATGCTCTAAAACAAATAAAGCAGATGCTAATGAGAAAGAAGAGTGCTCTCCAGAGGCCCTAACAGGAGAGTGCTCTCGAGAGGTCCTAACAGGAGAGTGCTCTCAAGAGGCCCTAACAGAAGAGTGCTCTCGAAAGGCCCTAACATAAGAGTGCTCTCGAGAGGCCCTAACAGGAGAGTGCTCTCGGGAGGCTCTAACAGAAGAGTGTTCTCGAGAGGCCTTAACAGAAGAGTGTTCTCAAGAGGACCTAACATGAGAGTGATCTCAAGAGACCCTAACAGAAAAGCCCTATCGAGAGACCCTAACAGAAGAGTGCTCTCGGGAGGCTCTAACAGAAGAGTGTTCTCGAGAGGCCTTAACAGAAGAGTGTTCTCAAGAGGACCTAACATGAGAGTGATCTCAAGAGACCCTAACAAAAGAGTGCTATCGAGAGGCTCTAACAGAAAGGTGTTCTCGAGAGGCCCAAACAGGACAGTGCTATCGAAATGCCCTAACATAAGAGTGCTCTCGAGAGGCCCTAACAGACGAGTTATCTCGAGAGGCCCTAACAGAAGAGTGTCTCGAGAGCCCCTAACAGGAGAGTGCTTTCGAGAGGCCCTAACAGAACGATGTAGGACACAAAAAAAGTGATGATTAGACAGATGGCAACCTACATGAGATTCGCGCATAGCCCTATAGCACATATACCGTGCGAAGAGTATATGTGTGTGCAGAAGGCAGACTACGAGAGATTCGTGATACACAGGGTATACTAAGAAATCAAACGTAGGAGCTGGTGATTGAGATAGCAGCCCACGTGAGGTCTGTGAAAAAAATAGAAGGAGAGTGCATGAATAATATTCGTGCGTTGAGACAATGCACGAATATTAATCGTGCGTTGGGACAGTGCACGAATAATAATCGTGCGTTGAGACAGTGTACGAACAATAATCGTGCGTTGAGACAATGCACGAATGATAATCGTGCGTTGAGACAGTGCACGAACAATAATCGTCCGTTGAGACAGTGCATGAATCATAATCGTGCGTTGAGACAGTGCACGAATAATAATCGTGCGTTGAGACAGTGCACGAATACTAATCGTGCATTGAGACAATGCACGAATAATAATCGTGCGTTGAGACAATGCACGAATAATAATCGTGCGTTGAGACAGTGCATGAATAATAATCGTGCGTTGAGACAGTGCATGGATAATAATCGTGCGTTGAGACAGTGCATGAATAATAATCGTGCGTTGGGACAGTGCACGGATAATAAACGTACGTTGCGTGGACGACACTCGACGTACGGTATGCTACAGTCGAGCGTGTATTGGAGAATATAAGTGAAAATAACAATTTACGGTGTTGAGTGAGTGTAGGCGTTATTGGTGCTAGAATGTTTGTCCTCAGCTGACGGGCTCCGAGGGTGTCATGGAAGTTAGTCTTTACTGACGGCAGGCAATGAGGAAAGTTTTTATTTGTCAATTCAGAAGAGTGTTGCTGTAACGGAAGTTCGCCGGACGTTATCTTGGAAACAATGATTTATGTATGCCGGCGTTGCAATAATGGCTGCTGGCCAACATGCACTTAACTAACTAAATAGTAAATAAAACAATTTTTTTCTGTCGTGTGCTCTGTTTTACAAATGGATCCTAAGCTAATTAAAAGAACGTAAAAGATCACAACCAATGTGACGTATCCTGTCCAACCTCCATTTGTCGCGTAATAGCGGATTGACCAAATGAGTTTAAATGGCCTTGGTTGAGATCGATGATCGGGGAAACGTACGTATGTGGAGTGAATGATGTTAAAACAATGAACGGGTTCTTCATGTGAAAAATTAAAACTTATCTCTCATTTGTCCTTTGATCTTTGTCGTAGCAATGTCAAGACCCTTAAAATTAGCGAAGGATGGTCAACACTGGGAGGGTAGTGAGGATGTCTTGTTCAATTTAGTAGCCCTGCGAGCTGTGGAGTAAATGGTATTGGTTCAACTGGATAACCCAATTTGCCTTGTCCAAAATATACCATTTTAAATGGATCCAAATAGTTTAACGAGACACCCCTTCAACATCAATATTTTTAGAATCGAAAACCTTTACGCTGTACAGTTACAACCGAGAGCGCAAGCCGCTCAAGAGGGAGCCTACGAGCGCCGGGCGGACTGTTGCAAGATGGCCTTTTTGCGGTGGTGGCGTCAGGACATCGGGCACTTGGACGACGATCTGCGAAAGATCTTTGACACCAGCCCCCTTATGCACGTCGTCATCGCTAGCGTCGGCGTGGATGCAACCTGTGTGCTTCCAAGGCCCCTGGTCCACTAAAAGAACACTTGACAACAGAGCCACAACCGATTATAAGTGTTTCTCTTAGAGGGATACGAACAAACACTGGTGTTCCGTACTTTTCTTCCCACCAAGCCGGTGACAAAGAAGCCAGTCCTGGTCCCAACACATACCGATGTCCCAAATGCGGCGCCCTAACATGGGCCTCGTTGGAGAGATCCAGTGCAACTGTGGGACATGGACACACTACACAAAACAATGCTCGGGTGCCCACAACTATTGAAACATACCACATGGATGGCAATGCATAAACTGCCACTCATCCCTCAACATTATTACAGATAATAGCAATAACACAATCCCCCACACTAACACCCGAAATCCCTGCACAGCTGGGTGGTCTCTCTCCTGTGCTTCTGGGGGCCTCGCCGGCGGCGGCTCCTCAACCCGGGACACAATCCATGTTGCCCCAAGTTTCCCGTTTTACGTCCACCCCGTAACCACTACCACCCCGATCCCCCTGGCCCACAGCTACTTCCGGGCCTCCAAAACAACATCAAACCAACGCCGGGAAAAGGAACACAAACGTGACTGGTTAGAAATAAGTGGAAATAAATTACTTCCTACACAAAAAAAAACATTCACTTCGCCTTACACCAGGAAACAAAATTCAAACAACAATCCAAAACACCAAAGTCTCATCGCTACACAACACTCCGCCATCACCGTCCCAGCGGTGACGGACTCATTACGCTTGTACATAAAAATCTTCACTCCACAAACATAACCGCCTTCCCTGAATAACCCAACTTCCCCTCTGCAATAATTTAGAACTGCAATCACTACTCATAAAAATCCACAAGATACAATACATTTCAGTAACGTAAACATCCCTTCACTAGCTCATGATCACCGCAATACCCATCCCATCAGGTGACTTCAACACAACCACAAACACCTTCGCCCAATGAGACTTCAATGCGCAGACCTCTCTTGGCTCATACCTCGCAGTGCGCTGACAGGAGGGGCAGTGATCTTATTGATCAAATAGATACACTAATCACACTAAACAACACAGACTCGCAAGCCATTCAACCACTTAAACACTCAACAGGCCTCCCTAGACGTCCCATCTTCTCTGCCAATCTTGTTCTAAATTGACAATGGATGGGCGGTCAAAAATGACATGTCGTCTGATTACCTCCCAACAGTCATCAACTATTACTTCACTCCCACATTCGCAATAAGCTCCTTCATACTTGTCGTAACTAGAAGAGAGTCAACTGGGACGAATACACGTCATCAATAGAAACAGCCCTCCATGACTTTGACACCACCCAATACACATCCATTGACATGGCTAAGAAACACTTCACTACAGTATTTGACCACGCAGCTAGACAACACATACCCTCCAGGTTGGTCCGGTACTTCAATTTATTTATCTCGGCCCACATTAAACGCAAAATTCAGGAGCCAAATCTTCTTTGTAGTTTATGCTCCACCAAGGCCCGAATCAAACAGACTCCAACATTTAACGAAGAAATAAATGCAGGTATATGTGAGCAACAGACACCCCTATGACGGACGTTATAAACTTCAACTTCCGAACTATCAAAATAATGGAAATTCATTAAGTGCCTTAACAACAAAACACAAACCACATTGTCACATAAGAGGCAATCCTAACACTGACAATATACCAGCAGACCAGCAACAAGCATACATACTTAACAAATACTATGTAAACACCTATCACCTACTGCACCATCCATACAATGGGAGGATACAAAACTTAAACCTTGATCCCCCCTTCACATCAGACATAACCATACCCGCCCTCTGCCAGACCGAAAACTCATCAGCAACGCGCTTAGACGGCATTTCCTACATTCACCTTAAACATTTACGTCCACACGCCATCGCGACCCTCACAGTTATCTTTAACTTTACCATACTACACAATACCCAACACTTGGAAACAAGGGAAAATTATACCCATCCTGAAACCAAACAAAGCTCTCACAGATCCAGCCTCATACGTACTTATTTCTGACCTTCCGAACCCCTCGAAAATCTTTGAGAGTCAGGTCTGAAAAAAATATTGTTCACATCTCGCTCTCCCATACGCAACACGGTTTCAGGACTCAATAATCCACAACCACAACCTCACCCAAACCATCCATGAAGGCCTGAACGAAATGAACCCAGCCCAACGCACACTGGTATGCACTATTGCTATTAATAAGGCCATCGACGTAGTTCCAACACACATCCTCATAAACAAAATAATCAACAAAGATTCAACCAAACAACAAGAAATGGCTTGCTAATTTCACTGTCTGCAAAAGCAAGCCATCTCGAACTCACCACATTCTTAATTGTGTCCCTCAGGGCTCTGTCCTTTGCCTCTCATTCTTCAATGCCTTCATACACGACCTTCCTAGTCCAAAAGAACCCAACACCAAGATTAACTCACGATAATCACACTACACCACATGCACGAGACCGCGGCGGCACACCTTTAGTAGTAAATGAACTCTCTTGAAGATGATCTAGACTTTGAAATTTTCACCTCTTCGTTTTGCTAGGTTAGTGTTAGTGTTAAGCAATCTGTTGATACTTTTTCAGAAAACGCTCCGGTGAAAAAAATCCTTGAAAAATATCCCAAGGAAACTCATTTTCTCGACCAAGTAGATTTCAGTCAATTCGCCACCCAGACGCGTTCAAGTTCAGCAGCTGAATGCGACCGCTGATCCTAGTAATTTAACGATCACGCGGTTGAGCAAAATTTGTATAATGTTAGGAAGCAAAACTATTGTATACCAGCAATCACCTGTTCTATGGAATTTGACCAGCCCGGAGAGATGGCGCTGAGTAGTAATAGTAGTAGAACGTGTTCACACAAGCAGAATGGACAAATATTCTTCTGCTTCAAAACGTTGGTAATTTGTGCGCATTTCTTCGGATGGCAATCGTTAATATGCGCTCCAGAAATTATATAAGGCTATTTTGACGCACTAAATGCTTTCCACATTATTAAATGAACCCTACTCCACCGAAATAAATTACTAACATAATTTTTATGACGGGAAATCTAGTGCACCTTTAAAGTCTGGCTGCTGGACAACAGAATGGTGTCAGTAAGGTACCTTACTAACACCAGATAACAGTGAACACCGCATCCACCATCAAGTACAACAAGCTTTGGAGTAACTTATGATTCTGGGATGAGATTTAAACCTCTCAGAAGCAACCACTCTCCAAATGCCAAAATAAGACTGCAAGTGTCTCGGGTACTTACCACAACAACCTGCGGTCACCCTAAGAAATCGATTAAAACGCTATACAATTAATTCCTTAGGCCAATCATCTCCTACGCAAACACCGCCTGGTCTTCTGGCCTTGCACCCACTCACATTAACTTCCTAAAGTGAATACAGAACACAGCTATGCACATCGTAACGGGCTGTACACAGACCACATCCATTTCCCACTTGCTCGTGGAGACCATGGTCCTCCCTCTCAAACATCACCTTGAAATCAGAGGGACTCCATTATTTAACAAGATTGTAGACGTGGATTATCTCCTGCAAGAGCATATTGAACCCACGTCAAACCAACCAACACCTACACAGCACAGTGACAACACCTCTCAGCTCTCTCCCCACGACCATTCGTCGTCTCACAGAAAAAAAAGTCTATGCACCAACTGATACTTACGTACATCAAAGCTCTTTGTTTGGGCGAACACAGAGTCAACACGGCCCTACAGAGTAACCCACCAAAGTTGTAGGTGGAGGAGCTGGGGTTGCCCAGAGGTGACAGGCTTAGTTGTCGCAACTAGGGGGCGGGTACCACTCGGCCTTCCAGTCATAGCAGCATAATGTATACAGGGATTTCCTTTCCTATCTCTGTATGCGATGCCGGGGCTCGTACGAACATCATCAATTTCCTCAAGGATGTAGGCATAATACAATTGCCTGCACCTGCTAAAACACTCCCAACATGCACAATTGTGAGCCGGCTGTGGCTCCTCCACCGCAAGGGGATTGGGGATGAGCAGCAACAGCAACCCGCAAGCGTTTCTGGCCGAAAGCTGTTCCTCCCGAGTATTTTTTTCATTGGAAGATATCAGGGAAGATTACTGATACGAGGGAAAACGTTTTCTGTCCGCAAGTTGAGGAATTGCAAATTGAGGAATTGTGTTTGAGGCCAAAAGTGTTTTGCCCAGACTCGCTTACTGTTAGACACCCGGAAGTCGTAGAAAGAAACGAAAGGCAACGTTCGAATGGGAAAGGTTTCACAACAACTTACTGTGCACGTTCAGAAATGAAACGATAACAGGGTAAATCAGTAACTGATGCCCTTTCGCACCAGATGAGGGCGCCTTCGCTGCCCCTACCCGGAATCATTTGAAGGCTCGTAAGCCGAGGTGGGTTAGAAGTATCATGAGAAAACATTCAAACACAATATTCATCATGAGAATTCATCATTTTAATAGTTTTCGTCAGCAACGTAATCAATTGGAGTACGATTTGTTTTTCTATCGCACTCACAATCATTTTCGGAAAACAATATGTTGATTACAATATGTTGTAGTAGTATTCTTCTTCTTCTATCAACTTCCGGCTCGATCCACTTTCGCTGTAAATAAATCGTTGCTGAGAAAATGATTTTAGAAACTTTCGGTGATATTAGGGATCGCTTCTAAAGAAATTGGTCATACAATTTATAGCACAATTTCTTAGGTACTACATGCGTTCTGTGTAATTAAAAAACATGTTTATTCTTTGCGAAAATTCATCAATTATCCAATGTTTGACGGTGTACGAATACAAAATGATTGCGATGAATTTTGGTATCACACCCAGACTATTTTGGAGCGTTAATTTGGTAGAACAGCTATTCCTTTCACATTATAAAATTACCCATAATATACTGCGTTGGTGGAGAGGGAGCTATACAATTGTGAGCAGCATTCATTTATAGCAATGATGAGAAAGAATCCTTCCCCCGAACCATAATACAATCAAACTAGAAAGCAAGGAGTAGGCCTCAAATAGGAGGAACAATGACACCTTTTCTCATGGGTTCACTAAACCATTCCGGCCTTTACGTGTAGAGTTGAATATCCACGACTTGAATCCGCTGACCAAACTAAAGGAATTGTATCGTACATGTTATATTGCAGTTATACAATCACAGCTTGATAAGTGACTTTACATCGTGAAAAGTTAATTCAAACAGCATATATGAAATGTTTGCCGCAGCCGCGCGTGGAGAGCCACGAACAAATATGCAGTCCAAACTCATTTTTATCTGTCAATTTGAGCCATTCTGTGACGAACAAAAGTTTGCGTTTTTGGTCTCACGGCAGACATTGAAATTCAAATTCGTACGGACGAGCTTTGAATACCTGCGTGGGCTGATATTCGTCCCGGCGTGAACACCGGGACGATAATAGAGCAGACCGTATAGGAACGGCAGAAATATTACAAATAAGTTGTAATTGAAAAGGACTCTGTTAATCTTCCAACATATAAATATTCATTAGAATTTCTACAATCATCATGTTGCAGTTGCACTTTATTACCGATTACATATTTAACAAATTTCGGTCGTGGAATGAGGACGGTATAACTTATACCATCAATCAATAATTCAGAAAACACTCTTTTCAATACATACTTTTTTCAGTAACGACCATTTCACCATCCAAATTAGAAGGTAAAATTTCAAGAATTTCCACTTCAAAAATCAGACCCATAGTGGCATTCGAAAGAGTCCAGACGCAATAGTTGCACTCCGCTTCCCAGCACTACAGCCGTTCAAACTTGTTATTAAAGATCCCTGCCTTGTTCTTTCCAGGAACGGAGTTGGGAGAAATCCCAACAGCTGCTCCTAGACCAGCCTCGGCCTACCAATTACGCTTACTTCTGTTCACTCCCACGACAGACCTCGGCGAACCAATTACCTTTCTTTCACTTCGCTCTCTAGATCGAGAGGGACCTTAGCTCCCTCTCTTCAGTCCACTCCCACACAGTTAAAAAAATATGGAAAATAAGATTTTTTTACCATAAAGTTTGAACGCCGGCGGGTAATGATTTATCTATGGGAGCGTCATCGCGTCGAAGAGAAGTTACTCTGATCATCTAAAAAACTCGTGCAAATTCCTAATAGTTATTGGAGCAAGACTGCACACGGAAACTGACTCATCGCTCGGCCAGCAGCAAGCGAGGAGGTAAATAGGCCACATTTAATTTATCATTGGCTGGACGGTTAATGCGCAGTAATTGTTCTGTTAGGTGTAAATGATTCGTACTTACAATTTATCGTCAAGTTATTATGAGGAGTGTTTATAGGATACCTGCATGCACTGCTTGATCCTGCAAGCCTGTTGCAAATGTGTTAACTTTTCTCTAGCTACATTTCGAAATTTGGTTGTTATCTGGGGTGTCTGTTTTGAGACATTACTCTTACTGTGCTGTTCCGACTCCTTTCACGAGTCACTTTGGCCCATTTATGTAAAACGAAGGGGTAAATATAT
>SDVV010042376.1:0-10348 GCA_016164225.1 Gammarus roeselii | reverse complement strand
AGCCTGTTGGCGTCCTGGCTTTGGATTTGTCTGCTTTTTGCTGTGGCGCTGGAGTGGTGGGTTGTGGTGCGTGTTTGTGTGTGGGTGTGTGTTTGTGCCTGTCCTGATGTGTTGCTTCTTTGTTGTACAGTGTGCTGTTCTGGAATTTGTTTGTTAATTTTGTTTTGTTTTGTTTTGTTTATGTCATGCATGCGGATGGTTCATGTGATAGCCAATAGTGCGCACTAATTCCAGTTCCTATACCTGTGTTAACATTGCTGTTCTCAACAGCATACTGGCGCGCATAGCTGTGCTGGCCTCCCCCGGCTCCCCCGGCTCTGCTCTCCACTTGATGTGGACCTGCTGGAGGGGGCTGCAAAGGTAAGACAAAGGTAAGAGTGCTATTGTTGGCCATATATTGCCAAGCTTCATAGTTTGAACTGTTACAGCTGATGTTGCCCATTACACAAATAAAGAATTTATTTTCTCAGCTTTTTTTCAATTCCACCCTCTGCAAAGGTCCCTGAAATTATAAATTTCTGAGGAGGGCCAGGCCTAGAACTGTTAGCTAGGGAACCCAGAAGAGTTGTGCCACACGACTTCACCGCGGTTGTTCTCGACTGTCAAAGGGATTTTTAAAATCCCGTTTCACTGCAAGAAACAACTTTTTTCTTGCATGCTCTTTCTATGGGTACTCTCAAACTTTCATTTTGCAGTTCAATTATCAATATATGGGGGGTGCGGGGGAATCACCCCCGTTCTGTGCAGGGAATCACCCCTGATTAGGGGCCACCACTTGACAGCTGAACTCGAGTATGGTATGAAATCAAAATATACACTGTGGTGTACACCCTTGTTCAGTTTGATACAATTATGCGCTTCTTAGCTGAAGGCAAATGCACATATTATTCTATGGTATATAGTTCTAACCTGCATGGTAAACGAATGTGTTATTAATAATATTCATATTGACTACCCCATGGTATTCAACTAACCCCCCATATCCAACATGGTATCTGAAATGATCTCAAATCTTACAGCTAGACCATCACCAAACATGTATGAAACGACCTTATGTAATTTCAACCTTTCGGATTTTCTTGTTTCTAGATCTCTCATTTAGCTATAGGATCATTAATACAATACTACCTTTTTAACCAAAGGATTAATTAGTTTATGGAGTTACTGTAAAAGAATTTCAATTGCTAGCATCACCTATAATAATGCCATGTTATTAGCAGGTATTTTCTTCCCTTGAATAATGAAGGGATCTCTTTGAACATAGCCAAATGTCTCTTTATGCGTTTTTACAGGGGTCGTCTTGAATTGGAGCTGCTTGATGATGGAATTGCCTATAATTTGAATGGTGTGACACTTGAGCTTGTTGATTCCTGCAGGGACTTGGGAGTGCTTGTTGACTCAAGGTTGCAATTTCCCCTCCATAAAGCTTCCACTCTGGCAACCAGTGTGCTCCGTTCTACTGTCAATAGGAGTTCTGATTCCATAGTGTCTTTGTTTATAACTCATAAGGCCTATCTTGGACTACTGCTTTTGTGTGTGGAATGTGGGATATTTGGGGGATCTGAGACTTTGGAGTCTGTGCAGACCAGATTGCACAATTTGGCAGGCAGGGCACGCAAACATTGATAAGAAATATGTGATGCGCACGTGAAATCTTGAGATGAAACGCACGTGAAGACACCTTTCAAAATATCGCATGCGGAGACAGTACATCGCATGTAAACAATTTTTCAAAAATATTTGTTGTGCTAAAATTTCATGCACGCATTTTCCTCCATAGCATATTAATTCAAGCTGACACCGAGATTCCTAACCACTGCGCATCACCATCATTGAAGAACTACTAATCTCTGTGACCGAACAGTCCGGATCGTCATCGGTTACTGAGAGAAACAAAACAAAAACTAATATCGCATTTTTTTGGCGGGAGAATAAAAAATTGACGATTCACAATACAACGGGCAATATCAGTCAAGTCAAAGTGCATCAGCGTTTGGTATGAATGCAACAATAGCTAAACTGTAATATTGAATTACGCCCTGCATGGTTTGAACGACAATTTAACATTACTGCATTTTGACACTAGATGAAAACAAACACCGACGTCACACAGGTTGTGTTAACAAGTTTGCTGCAACATTCATGGAAAAGACAGCAGAGTGAAAGTGCAAAATTGAGCATTGTTAGTAATGGCAATTTTTATTAAGAACTGACAGGTATTGTTCATTATAATTTATAACTCACATAAGAAAGTGTATCATCTAAATGTTACATTCTGTTTGTATGACGCCTGGTTGGTGAAAGACGCTTACGTCTATGTGCGGTCATGTCAAACTCTACACACATGTAATTCTGCAGTGTTTCGCGGCGCTTGCAGTCTTGCACATCTAGCTCTCTGTTTTGTATGTATTTGTCAGTGTCTCTGACAGTGGCGCATGTAACTCGGCAAACATACTGCTGCGAGCGCACGCAAAGGTCTAGATATGTCAATCTCAGCTTTTGAGGCGCACGGCTGGTTCGGTTCTTAATATTGGGCGATGAAAACGCACATAATGTTCTAAACCCCATGCCCAATTGTGCAATCTGGTGTGCAGAGGCGGTGGACCGTTCCTTGCTGTCAGACTGACTATAAACAGCAGATTCTTTTATTCTCGCTGTGTTCAGGTCTGGAACAGTCAGTCTGCCCTCTGAAGCGGAGCAGTGCAATTTCCTCTGAGGCTTCAAGAGGGCCTTGACTGAGAAGTGGGTGGAGGGGGTGTTGTATGAGTTTTGCTAGGTATAGCAGATTTCATTTTGTGATTTAGTTTCTGTATTTTGACAGTTTTCAGCAATTGTTGACTGTATTGAGTGTTTTTTGTCAACCTATTAAGCGCAATCTGACCAACACCCTGCTGCAGTTTTCATATCGTGTTGTTCTTCAGATTGCTGGCGCCCTTAGGTATACGGCCTTCCATCCTCTCATGCCCTATTGACGGGGCTGTGGGGGGCTGCAAAGGTACAGATAGACACTAGGTCAAAATCCCCCAGCAAGGGGGGTGGCAGACCACAAGGCGTACCTCACACTTGCACACCTTAGCTTTTTTACTCAAAATGGTCCAGCAAGAAACCCCGCAACACACCATCCGGGTCATGAGTACAGTTCAAGATCAGTGTTGGGTTAGGACCAAATTTGGTGGTGATACTTGGAATATGTAGTCCGTTGCGTAAGGGATTTTGAAAAGAAATGGAAACTTTTGTAGATATATACATATATACAACTGCAGGGGATCGCCCCAGGTTGTAAAAACGATCGGAGGTGCTTCCCCACACCAATTTTGTTATTAAATATCTTTGTTTTTCTTCAATAAAAAGTAGTTGAATACAATTTTTTGAACATTTAATGACAATTCTGGAAGTAAATGACCAACAATAATGGCAACACAGCTAATTTCAAAATGTGTAACTAATTTTATAATGACCCAATGTTTAGCTATAACACATGCTGACAAGTCTAGGCCAAAGTGTTAACTTATGTTTAATGCCCAGGAACAATATTTTATAACACATTTTCATACCAAGATAACAATACCTTACCTAGCATTACTTGTATTCATGTTGATGGAATAAGTTTCCTATAGAATTGACGAAATACATTTTTTATGTTATATTGTATTATTAAAAAGATAGTTTTTTCATAATATTTGCTCATTTACCGATTCTTTAAGGTCATATTTCATTTAGGATGTGGAGAAATGACTCCCAGTATAGTTAGATCGCAATTATTGGAAAAACTTTGTTTACTGCAGCAAAATCGGGAAAAAATGTCTTCGGCAGTCTGGTTTGACGGCAGCAAAAGACGAGCATCAAACACACTTGTCACAGACATAATATTTAACTTTACATTTTATTTTGAGCAACTGATATATACTAATACAGGCATGCTCTTTTGATTGGTAGTCTCAAACTTTAAATTTGCGTTTCAATTATTGATAAATGGGGGGGTGCAGGAAGTCACCCCGGATTGGGGGCCATAGCTAGCAGCACATTTTTTAGTAAATAACGTTTTTTTTGGTTGATGATAGAAAGTTGAAACTTACAGTGCTTCATGATCATTATAGTAGCTATACACACCGTATATACAAAGTTCCTTGGATGCGTACTTTTCAAATTATTTCAAAGTATGCGCAAAATGTGGGGAGTCACTCCGGTCCACACTATATCATATCAATTGTCATATCTTAATAACTGCTAATACATTACTCAGCAGCCTGAAAATTCTAGAAATGAATATCAGTAGCATACCATATATATTAGCTACTAGCAAATTGCCTGGACACTTACTTATGGGGAGCAAGTGACTGATACCTTGGCAACTGATTAACCCTATTCTGCAGACTGGCAGATTGGTAAACTTTGTTGAACATTCCCAGAGTAGAAAGTTCACAGCTGATGTAAACGACAATAATGCAATCAAGCTTGCACCAAATTCATCTTCAACAAAAAAATGGGGAACAGGGTGAAGACTATCTATAGAGATTGGGATTCACAATTAAAATCATATAAGGTCAGCCCACTAAACTAATTAGTATCGAAACTCTAATTAATTAAGAAGAATCACAATGATATAAAGGGTGGTTTTAACAGAATGTCAGTCTCGTGTGTACCACACCAATGTCAGGCATGTGTTTACTTAGAGAATACCCAAATTCAAAAATGATGAATTTATATAAACTAACCTAGCCTAACTTTTTATTGACTGAATACAAATTTAGACATTCAGTTCATATTATTTCTACCAAAAATTATCCCAAAGTTACATAATAAAAAAGAAAGAGCCAATGTCAGGCTGACACATGTGCCAGACATCCAGTTTAGTACCATTTTGATGATATACCTGCAACAAACTCTTATATTACGAAATGACTTAGTTACATAACTTACCTTGGACATTTCTTGCCTGCATATTGGGCACTCATTCTTTGCTATCAGAACTCTCATTCTAGTTGAACATTCATAGCAAACTGGGTGGTCACAATCCCCGATGCTATAAATTTCAACAGATCGGAAACAAACCACGCAGAGTCCATCATTGCCATCATCATGTTCACGATCATAGGCTTTAACATGGGCAACTTTCTTAACAGGATTTGGTTGAGCTTTCTTCATGGTGACAATTCCTTTCTGTTGAAATCAGAATCAATAATTAAAGTAAAAAAAATAAGCAGATAATTTTGAAATGTTTGTAATTTTTTGCAGTAGGATAGACCTTCCTAAGGTCTGGCCTTCTTATGGTTGCTACCCAGGGCCAGAGTATATCAGTCGGAGGAAGAAAGGTAGGCCTAATGGCTAGCGCGTGAGCCGAAAAGGACAAATTAATAGGAATAACCAAAAGAAACCCCTAAACATACTAAGTTACTTCCACTTGAAAATGGGGAATATTTATTTCATTTTACAGAGGAGTTTCACTTCTCGACAACGCAGACCATTCTACCAATCTCTACGTGTAAGTGAAATTTGCTGGACAGTGTGCCGACAAAAGGATTCATTGATAACGCCTCAAACGAATGTAAAATAGAGGTACATTTGTTAGCTAGACGTGTTTTTAACGCGTCTAAATCGTGTACGCATGGCAAAGTTTGAGAAATATATGTAATTTGTTTGGTTAGAGGAACCATCTAGATTTGTTAAATCGGTATCTATGCTGGTAGTTGTGGTGTTAACAGCAATGACTACCTCTGTGGTGATTTTGATGAAGCAGATGGTCCTGGTGGGGGCGGTGTTTGCGGTGGTGCAGGAGGTCAAGGCTACTGGCCTTTGCGTTAGTAGATGTGCTGATGGTCGTGTTGTTGCTGACGGTCGTGGGGTTGCTGGTGATTGTGGTGGTGCTGATAGGTTCGGTGATGCTGGTGAACACGGTGGGCTTCAAAGTGGTGGGTGCATTTAACCATCTTGTACCATCATAATTTAACCTATGCTATTAGGAAGTCGTGCACAATATGAGGAACATCTAGTCTTTCGATTTTATGAGGAACTTGAGCTCTTTTGTTCATACATCCACAATGGAAAGAGAGGTCGTGTTTTGCTAGGCCTCTGCGTGTTTCTGGTGGTAGGTATGTTGGCAGTCTCGATGTCATAAGTGAGGCTTCTGTAGATGCATTTGCGTCAGTTTATGTTGGTGAGGCCCTAGTTCCCAGACAAGTGTTTCATAAATGGGTGTTTGATCCTGTTGTCTCAACCTCAGGTGCTTAGCGCGTTACTGAATCTTGATGATTTGTCAGCAGTTGATGGCTTACATCCTAAGCTTAAAAAAAACTGTGCGGAAGTACTGTCTTACCATATATTTAATATGTTTCTAATGTTATTACCTTGGAGTGTTTGTGCAGACTTTTGGCTAGATTCGATTATGATTCCACTGATTTAGGGCCTGTCTAGGTATGATCCAAAGAACTACCTCGCAGTTAGTCTGATCTCTGCTTGATTCAAGATGGTTAAGGGTGGTTGAATTTTCTTAGGGCAATTAGATTCTCTTCTAGCATTCAACAGTACAAAGTTCAACGTTAAATACTCATGACGTCTTGAGTGGAATTAGTATAGTGGTAAATAATACCTAAGAAATAAACATATATTGTGTATATATATGTGAACATGTAAAAACAATTGCTCATAGTGATGGGATTGCAATTAGCACTACGAAGTATGGTATTCTGACACCAAAGGGACACTAGACTTTGATACCTTCACCACTCCGTCTTGCTAGGTTACTGTTAAACAATCTGTTAAAACCTCTTCAGAAATTACTTTGTAGCAAAAAATATTGAAAAATGTCCCAATAAATCTTATTTTCTCGACCAAGAAGATTTCAGTCAATTTGTCACGCAGACGCGTTTGTAGAGATTAAGTTGTTTCCAGTAATGAGCTATGAAATGATTGACGAATTGAATTATTAATGATGATTGATAATGATAATTGATTGAAATATTGAGCGTCTAGATAATTGGGTTTGAAATACAGAACGATAATTAAGACAGTTGTAACGAAGTGATAAATTAAATTTTGAAAGATTGAGATACAAGGGTCTCGAAATTGCCTTGTTGATGCACGAGTTCGATTATATAACACGTGCGTTGAAAATCTGCCTACTTATGAGTTGATAGACCTGTTAGTTCTGCATCATTGTTAATTGAACACTCATGAGAAGGACATTTGCCGTGTTGTCAACAATTTTGTCATATCACTTTAGCTGATCCCCTCATTCCTTATTCACACGGTTGACAACGGAAAGTGGCCTATGCACATGAGATGAAAATACCGCTCCTACCAATCTTGTTAACATAATTTCTGCGAATGTTCCGTGAACCTAATGAGTAATCTTGGAATGTTGGACACTAGTTATCAGCACAATGATTGCCTGCCCCTGCTCGCGGCTGCTTATAAAGCGTCATGTCTCGCCGTATAGCGCGGTAAATCATGAAACATGAGACACGGGTAGTAATGGAATATCGAGAATAACGGTAGTTACATCCTACCTGCTTCCTCCTCCTTATCTCACTGTGTCCTAGTGGGGGGATTAGGTTGTTCGCTAATAATGAGCGATGAAAAGATTGGCGAATTGAGTTTTAACTGATGATTGATAATGACAATTGATTGAGATAATGAGCGTGAAGATAATTGAGCTTGAAGTACAGAACGATGATTGAAATGTTTGAATAGATGTGATAAATTGATGATCCTAAGATTGAGATACAAGGACCTCAAATTTGACCTGCTGACACACGAGTTCGATTATTAAAAACGAGCGTTGATGATGAAAGATTCGGATTGCTATTATTATTAAACGAGACCTACAAACGACTTAATTGATCCTCTCCCGCTCTCTCACCTCTAGCTGCAAATTCTGAGTTTGACTGATCGTGAGCTTTAAAGGATAAGAGGGTGCAAGATAAAAAAATAGATCCGCTGTTATAATACTAATTGAAAACTGAGATAGCGCAAGGGCGCGGTGATAAAACACTATACGTATATCTATGCATTGGCTGAGTATTTTTCAGCTGACTCCATTTTGGACGACGGCGGGTGTTCATCACATTCAGTTAAAACCGTGAGAGGTTAGAGCATGCATACGAGTTGAGGTGGAAACAATTGAAATTACCTAGTTGTTTTGTAGTCTAATTATTGTAAGCTTTAGATAGACGTAGTAATTACATGACGGCTAAAAATTAATCGAGATAGATGGTTGGTCGACTGTACGGAAACAATGATGGACATATAACACAGAAAGTAATAAATGATCTATTTGGTTAATGCACATCCCGCAATGACATAGATGATAATCCTCACGAAACAGCTGTGGCTTGATCTAGACGCGCGGCGGTACACTTGCACTAGTTATAAGTATGTGCTAGATTACTCGTACAATATGATACTGATGAAGAGATGGATACCACTATCCATAACACAGTAATTGACATAGATAGCCATGAAAAAACACTTTTTTCACCAATGGAAGACATGTTTGTGTGATCCTACGAACTAGGATCGCAGTATCGAGATGAATTAAGTGACTTACCAAGAAACAAGCAGGACAAGTCCCGGCAATTCTACAAAATTTCAACTTCCAACAGAACTTGGAAACCGCATGGCCTGGGAGAGCAAATTTTCTACATGGCTTTCTCGAGGGTCAGACGTCCTGCTGGCTACCGCACATGGACGACGCCTGCTGACGACATCGACAACAGCTCAATTTAAAGCTGCTGTATCTGCGGACTATATTTCCGCTCTACCCGTCAAGGAAAACAGGTCGTATATAGTTCATGGATAGCTGCGCTTTATTGCTTGATTTGCATTATCTCAATACATGAAATCACAATTTCAAAATGATTTTGACCCTCTTTATGATAACTTTTATGTCAATTCCTTGATATAGCTACTACTTTAAATTTTATCGCAGCATGAATAGATAACTCACGTGATCATGTTAATACTTAGCTAAACTGCAGTAGCGATATTACCGGTGACCATTACTGACACATATTTCATTAATTATTATACAGGTAAATATATATAAAGTAGCTACCGTGAAAAAGAAAGTACTGCAAAAACTTGTATAGCTAAGTAACTCCCACAAACAAATTTAGATAAAGGTCAAATGACCTCTTCAGATCTACCAACGCACCCTGCTTGTAGGCCCTTGGGTTAATCCATTTTCCAATCAGTGCTAATCCCTCGTTTTCGATTATACTCTCAACGTGTGGTCCTTTCAAAAGTAATTGGTTGCACCGGATACGGTGAACGGAGGGGGACTCGGTCGATTAGTTTACGATGTGTTACGATTTTTAACTGGTTAGTTTGGGTATCATTTAATGTTATTTATCCATTTATTACGATTATTAACATGTATACTGTGACTTGGTACGGTTTGTTCAAGTGGAAATTGTAGTGATTTGAGAAATTGACTGCTGATTATAAATAGTTATATGAATATTATATTTATTTTACGTTTGCATATAGAATTTGATGTTCATCTGTGTTTATATTATTATATGTTTATATTTAGTGTGAAGACTACATGGAATACGACTGCTTTACACAATCGGTCAATCAATATGTATTAAATCACGTCGTTGTTTATATAGATGCATTCAATATTTATTATGATTCGAGTGACTGTTTTCGTTACGTTTCAAGCCGATTACGGTACGCATATGTTTTTCAGATGGACGGTTGGCAAACGTTAGTGATGGTTATATATGTAGGGTAGGTGTTTTTTTATTCTTCAAATTTTAATCACATGTTTATGTTGAATCACTCATTGATTATTTTTGTGTATTAGTGTAAGTTTATTCCAGTTTATTGGTTACAAGCTTGGTATTTTATATAGGTATCACGTCTTTGATTTGTAGAGGACAAGTGTCCCTACAATTGGTATTAAAATAAAAAGGTTAGCATACCTTGTTCATGGTGCTCATTTAAATAGACCGAATCACGGGAGACGACATCTGAAATGTAAGTTTCAGACCACTAGTTTGAACTACTCTGCTAGCGGCAACATCGTGTAAGCCTGCAGCAAGGCATGGAACCAATTCACTCATTCAATAATATTCTTAAAGCTTGGTTGGTTCAGTGAGTGTCCGCCTGCCAATACTGGGTAAGTTTTTCAGTGTATATTATAGTTTCATTAGCAGCTTCTTTTTAAGCATTTAGGAGGGCTTAGAATATGTATATAAATATAATAAGTTATTTAGGAATGATCATACAGTGACAATATGTGTACTGGTCAGCCCTGTGTACAGGGCCAGGCTGAAAGTGTTGGCTGATTTTGTATATAGCTACTGTATGGTAATATAGGTAGACAACATAGAATATTTGAATA
>SDVV010042375.1:0-10348 GCA_016164225.1 Gammarus roeselii | reverse complement strand
ATATATGTCAAATATATTTACTGGGTAGGAGTGACTCTGCATCAAATGTATCCGTTGGCTGTCTGCCTAGCAAATGCAAAGCATACACGATGACTTCAAGGTTCTGTCTAGAGTATCGATGCATCCTGGCTTGTTCGCCGATAACTTCCTCGAATTGGAAACAAAATTGTAGTGCAAAACCACTTGGTTTTAAGTCTCTCCTCACACAGTCTAATTTGACAGCCCCATAAAAAGACAAACTAGAAACCAACATCTCCCAAATCCTTGCCCAACATTGCATATAGGAAGCCCTGACAAAATTAGTCGCACAATAATAAAATTTCCGCAACCGTTACAATACGGTTTCTGTTTACAACCCAGTCTACTGGTCCTACGCCAAGACATGCCAATATCCAATCTTCACCGGAAGAGACACTTGGCAACATCCTTGCGCCGTCTGGTAACAATTTATGAGCGTTCGTGGCTGCACGCGAGCAATATTCTTAGTTGGAAACAAAGTGGGGCCGCAGCATGAAAACTGAACTGGCGTGTGAGGTGGGGAGGAAGATTGAGATGGCTTTCAACCGAGGGCGTTAAGATCAGATGGAGTGTAATGTACGAGGGGATTCTGTTCAATACACTACAGATGCATCATTGATAAAGGATGTATCGTGTCTGAAATATACTGGAGGTACTCAAGTTAGAAAACATGGGATATTTTTCTTGCATGATTCGGAGCAGACGATGTCTGACGATCCTCACAATAGACTTCCATTGGGACCTAGTGGTTTTATGTTCGAGCGTACTTGACTTCGAGTGAGACATTCTGGCCGGTCTCTTGAATAGTTACAGGCCAGCCCATAAACGCCGTGGCTGAAAAAAACAGCCTATCAGGTGACAGCCACGCTGCAATCCGCTATACTAGCGAAATATCTCCAAATTACAAAGCAAATCAATACAATGACTGTTGACAAAGCTACTGAAATATCAGACAACTCATAAGATACGAACCAATTGTCTCCTTTATATGACGAATACTATAATGCTCATTGATAAACAAACAGATTGCAATTTGCTTGAAAAGCACAATTTACCCCATATATTCCGACAGTAAAAAGATAAGCGATGTGTTCACTGTTAACTCTAAACGTAAACTAAGATTATACATGTTTGTACTTGAACGTATAGAAAATCTAAAATAGTATTTATTTCCTTCATTCAATGCGCCATTCCAACTATCTGTTATTCATTAATGTTAATTCCTTTCCAATGTGTTTATTCCGTGGTTCATATACTCGCATTTCCTGTTATCTCGTACATTAAAGAGCCTGTTTAATTATCAGCTTCATACAAATAGCTCATTGAACCATTTTTACCTTAAGCATAGGTAACCTGTCATCTTAACTATGTAATTCATTTCACGATTTGTGATTTGTGTTCTCAGCATTACGCGAGTAAAGATGATATATATAATCCCGTGCAGTACATGTTTTTAGTTCAACTGAATCAAACTGTTCGTTCTGATATTTTTTTTCCAATATTTGATATGTCAGTCGAGCAGAACCATATATAATTATTCATCATATATTTGTATTGTAGAACGCTCGCAAATCAATACAAACAACACACAACGGGAAGTCTAACGGCCCTTAATCGTTGAAAACTATCAGTTAAGCTATACCTGTATACAATCACTCAAGGTATGCCTATGTACAAACATTTATGTTATACATGACATGTAGCCATCACTCAATTTATACCTGGGAACAATCACTCAAGTTATGTTTGCATGCAACCACTGCAGTTATACCTGTTATAATCAATCAAGTTATACCTGTACGCAGTCACTCAAGTTATCCCTGTATATATATATATATATATATATAATCACTCAAGTTATACCTGTATACAGACACTCAAGTAATACCTGTAAGCAATCCCTCAAGGTATACCTGTATAGAATCACTCAGGTTATGCCTCTATACAGTCGCTCAAGTTATACTGTATATAATAAATCAAGTTATACTTGTATACAATCACTCAAGTTATACCTGTATGTAATTAAATTCATATTATTTCACTCATTAAATTAATGGAGTGTTCTGTTCTCAATTCTCATTAACTGAAAGTCTAATAAACTTCTTATCACACCATTAATTTACATCCGACAAACACTAAATATCCTTCCCCAATGCTCATACCCAGACTATTATACAGCAGACCCGCAGAGAGCTCTCGCCCTTTACGCAACCTTCAGGGCCCCATTAAAGACTGAAGCCCCTCGTGCTTATTAAAATTTCCCTCCTTTGAAAGAGCAGCTAACGAACAGAGCCGATAATAGGATCCCAGAAACGTAAAGGAAGGAGCATTTGGGCTTTTTGAGGGACGGCAGGCACCGTTCGGTGGCAGTTGGCAGGTATTGAGATAGAGTGTTAAGTAAAAGAAGAAACTATATGTGCCCTTTAAGTGATGGAGGCCACAGTGAGGGAGCAGTTGTTGTTATGTTTTTCAATTATTTTCCACTCAAAAAATAACAATACATTTAAAATTAGGTGTAATGACAAGTTCAGACCAAGAAATCAGCCATAAATCTTGATGACACAGGGTGTTGCGATCAGATTGTGGAATCTTTTATATAGTAATTGGTATGATTTCTTTATTCATATTTTTATCCTAATACATTCTGGAGCAAAGCAGGTGACAGTGTGGGTGGGTCTATGTGAGTCAAAGAACCACTGTCATATCAAACTAACCAATCTATATTCTACCAACGACGGTATGGTATTCTTGGGGCACGCTAAAATTATGCAAAAATACGCATAACATATCTAGAATGCGTATAATGATGTGCTAAGTCCATCATATCGGATTAAGGAGCAATACAGAGTTCATCACGTGTAACTGAGTAAATGAATGAATGCATGAATGAGATTAGTACACTGACACGATAAATTTATGAACAAAATAAATCTAGGGAAATGTGTCATGAGTACTTAAGACCATCAAATCAGATTTAGTAATAATATTGAGGGCATCACACCGTGTGACTGAGTGAATGCGACCGTGTTTGTAAGGCAGGGTACATCTTACCATTATAGCTAAGCTCAAGTATAGAGTCCATCTCATCTTGTAACCGAATACATGGAATCGGGTATGAACGGTAGCGTACATCTTACTTGCCCAGCTGGTCATAAGTAACAACCCGCCCGGAACAGGTCATGAGCAGAAGCAACAACACAGTATATTAAAATACACAATGAATATGCACCATGTCCTGAAGACACATGTAATGCAATCAGACTTTGTTAAATTGTGTACAGCACCTGGATGATTATTCGCCTTATACATTGGTATCAAAGGATGTAAGTTATGTGTGGGTCTACGTGAATTAGAGACTGTCATACATGCCTATTTAATCCGGGCCGGATATACTTAAAGTGATGATGTATGAGAAGATTCACAGTCGTTACGTGATGTCCAATCATTTGCTTCACGGAAATAAGGAATTAGTATAAATGAATATCCTTAAATTTTGATTATCGTGGCAAAACAAATGCGGAAAAAAAAGATGCACTAAGAGGAGAGCACGGAAAGGGTTCAATCGTTTTTCCTCAGGAATTGTTATTTTTTTCATGAAAACAAAGAGATTTGTTTCAGGACCAAAATATTACAAATTCAAAGGGTCAGAACAAGCTGAAGTGAGAATATGACAATAATACAAGCGTGTTCTAATTGACTGTTTTTAGTTTTTCGAAGACAAAGGCAAAGAGAAGTCATAAGTGCAAGGTATATGAAATTCTGTTTTTGTTCTGTTGACAGAATGATCGTTATGATGCTTAGTACGAGCTGCAGAATATATGTTCCCGATATCAGTTCATGGTTAATTGGAAGATGAATATGAAAATTTTCCAACCTGTGGTGGAAGATGGTTCAATATATTGGGTTGGAGACTGGAAACCGCTTTGAACTAGTCTGCATTCCTCTTTGACGGCCGGTTGTGGGCTGCTCTACGATTGGACAATACTAAGCCCTGTGGAAATGAGGTCTTTTCTGGATTTGAAAGCACCTATTGCTTCCTTACCTTCTAGTCGTTCGTTCATGCTTAGCCAGCCGTGCTTGTTTAGCTGGTCATCACGTTATCCCTCTTCGTCAAGTGTTTAGCATGAACTGCCTTTACAGTGAAGTTCACGCAGCTTTGGATATCGTGAATTAACGTTATCTTACATTAGAACCACATAACCGGGCAGTAGTTTAACGGTGAAATGGTCAGAGCTTTGGTGATGAGAAGACTCTCTTTTTTCCCCGTGAGTGTCTCATTTAGTCTGTAGCCAAGCTTTACTAGCCGGAATTTGAAGATCGTGTCGGGATCAACCCAAAATCCAAGACTTTTGAAACTGTTACCAAGAGGGATTTTGCCCCCTAATCAGTCCACAACGAGATGATCCGGTACTGAAAACACATTGTGTTTGATCCCAGTATAATTCACGGACTAATTTGCAATAACTGTTAACCCCTCTGAAAAATTCAAGTTATATTTATGAGTCAAGGCTGTTTCTACATCGTCCTTCGGCTCTCTTAAATTTGGGTTGTCAACAGGATTTCCCCAACTGATGTCATTTACAAACAGATGGAAATAACAGGTCCAACAATCGGCTAGTTTGGAGCTTCAAAAATGCCAGGTGTCAGAGAAGAAATAATTGCAGATTGGGTCCGGGTACCATGGCAGCTTCAAACCAGTAGGTGTGAATGATACAATAGCGAGTTTTTCTCAATAAGGTGTCGCGTTGTACTGTATCAACTGCTTTAGAGTGCTCTAATAGGACGAGATAAACACACGGATAAACGCACGGATAAACACACGGATAAACACACGGCCCTATTCAAGTTCTCCAGCGTTATGCCATCGTGCACGCAGAAGTTTACGCTTTTGAACGAATAAACGGCGTGGATAATTTCTGCCCCCCTGGGTAGCTGGGGTGACTATGTTCCCTTCGTAGGCAGTCGATTAGTGTCACAGAACACTGGTGTTTGTCGAGTTGCCTCTCTTCAGTCAGAAGTTCTATTCATGTATAAAGGTACTTTAGTACGGACGCTTATCGCCTGATCATATGTATGTTTTCAAACATTAGGGAAGAAATCATTGAAGGTCTCAGCAATTTCATCTGGGTTTTCCTAGTTGCACGATTTATTCGATTGCTTTTGAGGCACGATGTTACCGAGGAAGTTCCATGTCTATTTAGGATTATTATTCGCTTGCTATAAATCATCAAGATGCGTATCTCTATTTGCTTTAGCATTCAATTTCCATGCACGTGTCCGCTGCAATAAAAACTCGTCTTGTCACGGTCTGCACCACTCGTACCATATTCAAGCTATTCCCATGTTATTTGTGAGAATTTCACTATGGTCGACTTAAAGTGCTGTTAGTAGATCTTTAGGTTGTTCATTTCTTGATCTAGGTCAGGTGATATCCATCTGATTGGAGGACGTGTTAATTTATTTGTAAATATTGGTGCTATTGTGTCAGGAGCTTCTAAAAAATATTCCTGTAATATAACGTTTCATAGATCTATTTTAAATAAATTTTTCGAAAAGCTCTCCTATATTCTGAATATCAGGACGATTGGTTTCCACTTTTCATTGCGTAAGACGATCACTCAGAGTCCGCCACTGAGGGACGGACACGTGTACATATAACTGATGATCGATTGTTCGTAATTATCCAATCTAGCAGTCAGTATTTCCTGTCTTCTGTGATTCTGGTTGGTGTCTCAATTAGTTGCTCAGTTTATAATCTTATAATTATTGGGCTTAACATGTCGGGATTAAGTTGTTTGTAATTGGAATCGCCTACAAAGTAAACATTCTTCTCCGGATGAGCTGCTGTTGGTTTTATAGATTCGAGGTGCCAGAACGATTGGTTCCTTGCTTTGGGTGGTGTTCAAATCATTCAGACAATAAAGGATGTAGTTGTCCTGACATAAACGCTATTCCAAACATCGACTTCATGACCATCTCAAAACGTATTCATTCATATTGTTTAGCTCTCTTTTTTACATATATGCACAGTCATTCTGTTCTTCGTACGTTGTCTTTTCTTAACACTTCGTCGTTATCGATCTCAATAAAGTTTTTATTTATACATGGTAACAACCATGTCGCAGTACCAATCTAGCATCTTCATTTGATAACATGCAGCTCATCTGATCCATTTTTGACGAAATTCTACTCACATACATGTGTTGTATCAGCTTATGGATGGTGTCCTCTGATTGACCGAGCGTTCCGTGCCATGTCATTCGGCTTACAGGGTACCTGGGTACCGTCTTATTACATTGAAAGGATGTAGTTTCTGTGGATGGTGTTGCGGCCCCTGTTAGCTACCATCTTTCTGCTTGCAGCCATAGGCGGTCGCTGTCAGATACGTCCTCTGTGTAGATGCAGGTATTCGGTGCATCGTATGTAGCAGCGAATTTATTTGTTATGTTGTTGAACTGATTTGGTCTGCCGTTCATTGGGTCCGATTTCTGGAAATATTTCAGTGGCTGAAGTACGCTGTAATGACCATCTTTTTGACGAATGAATTTTACGTTTCAGACCTCCTTATGATTTAAGCGTTATTTTGGCTTGAAAGATGCTTCTTCTCGGTTCCAGAGTATTATAATACTCGTAACGTTACTCAGTGCTGTAGGTACCAGGTCCTCAAGGTCAAGATTATCGACTTTGTGAGGGTTTTATATTCTCAAGTTGCAGGACGCCGTTTGGGGGTCTGTAGGAGCAGAATGTAGCGTAAAGAGCATGTGTTTGTGAGCTTTCCACTTCATGAGAGACACAATTAAACTCTCGTTCCACGTTTAAACGCCTATAAAAAGGGCGATTGATAGAGTTTATTTCTACTATTGCGACGGATTCTTGGTTTAGGATTGAAAACTTCTTTAGTAATTGTCTTCAGTATTTGCGACGACAAGCGTCGTCCTCTCCACAAGACGACTGTCACGGTGTTTGAACAATGTTTTTTTTAGTGCTTGACAGTTTGCATTGGATTATAACAAAGTGTTACAGATGAAATCATACTGGAGACATGATACACTCGATCTAAGTGAGTAAAACAGATGAACAACTCGGAACAATAAAAATAAATATCTTCTATTGTCTGTAATCTTATCTATGCAAAAGGGTGCACTGATCGTCTGCTTTAGTTCGTCAGCCTCCTACTATGTTCCAGAGAAAGCGCCAAGGTTCTGGCATATTAGGTTCCTAAGCAGACCATCCCCCGACATTCATATCTCTACATTGTTCCCAACGAGCGCTACCAATCTTTCCTTAGGGTTGCATTAGACGAGAATGGCGATCAAAGGATGGATTTGCCTCACTGGTGGGACAAGGAAGATGAAGAGAAACGAGGAGATGAGGAGATGCACCTGTTACGAGCTTATGAGAAACGGTAGAGCGGCCACACGACGAAGCAAAAAGTATGAAAGTAGAGTTCAAAAACCCTATCTATTACAACCTAGACGAAGCAACAGATTGGGCTCCACTATTTTAGCGTAGCATCGCCCGCTTTGTTAATGACCAACCCACGTAGACTTCTCAGTATACCATCCGTATATTAAATTCCACTCATTTATCGAAAATTAACGCACACTCTTCAATTGTGAGTTTCAACTCCTACATCATATTCAAAAACATAACCGGATTCAGAAAGAGTTCACTGAAAGCTCCAGCATATTTCTACTTCGTCAGTAGGTGTACATCCTGTGATTGAACTAACCTATATATATATATATATATATATATACAGTGACGCCTATAGAACATAATCAAACTTGATATTGCACAAGCAAATTCTACAATCACATTATCGATCACTCGTGTATGGACTGACTAGGGAAAATACTTCAGCTAAGGTATCAATCAATAAAATAAGAGCAAAGCATGAACCTTGCATGCAGGAGTGTTAAATTTACGTCCGTGGTAAACTTATATTCATCGAAACACCAAAATGTCGGAAAACGTTGATAAGCCAATCAAGTAAGTCCCCGACAATATCTTTCCGAGCAGTTTCTAGCATCATATATTAACAAGAACATCACAATATCGAACAAATGTACTGTCATTGGTAGGTTTGCTAGTAATATCAATTGCCTACGAACTCTGACACAGCAGCCTTTGAAGAGGATGCAGAAAATATTAGCAAATTCACCTGATTTTTTTTATCAAGCAAATTACAAATGGAACTTAAATCCTCCCCTGTTTAGAAAACACGAATTTTGCATTTCATTGGTTTGATTTGCGTTCCCATGAGAGGCTTGCTAACATCGGCGGAATATTATTAATTGTTGACAGCTCTGGATAAGTATATTAAAATCACGTGTAAATTTGTTGTCACGAAAATTTGTCGGTCAATTCCTAGAATACTGAATTGCTCAGAAGCACTGAGAGGACTAAATTTATTTATTGCTGGTGAAGTCGGAGTTTTGATTACCTTGATTAGCATTTGCCTCGCGATCCGAACAGTGTCCATTCAATCGACCTAAGTACTCGGCAGGTCTTAGAGATCAGCATGATCAATATTAAGTTCAATGTACTGAGTCTATTTGTGCTCGTTGCGTTGTGTGCTGTGGTCAGTGAGTGCATGCACGGACCTCACAAGCGTTTGCCTCCAGCACGTATGCTCTATGCTGACCTCAACAGTGCGTCTTCCTTAAGCAGGTACGTATGTTCTTTGTAACCAGTGCAAAAAAAAATCAATCAGCAGTAGTTATTGAATGTAATATTCACATTAAGACCAAAATGTAACAAATTTGGACTACAAAATTATTTCACATATTCAAACATAAATTGAAGGAAAGAATATTTTTAGTGCTTGAAATTAAAAATCTCATCTGAATGAAATATACCTACGATCAGTTTTGAAGCTTTATGATAGACCATTTGACTAATTGCTGCCACTTCTATTAACCTAACAAACTCAGCTATTGATGTATCGCACAGTCTGAGTTGACAAGCGCATCGTCAATGCACGTCTTTTTTTGTGATATGATATGATAATTTAACACCCACCCTCATACGTAACCGATTGATACCCATCATCAGAGTTAATCGAGTTAGAGCCTCATCAAATTTGATTGATTATCAGTAACCATCGGAAGTTACTGATTGACAGCCGCCATCATACGTATTGATTGAGAGAAACCATCAAGTGTTACTGATTGACAGTCATCGTCAGAAGTAACTGATTGACAGACATCGTCAGAAGTAATTGATTGGCAGCCACCATCATAAGTAACTGATTGACAGCCATCATCACAAACAACTGATGATTGACAGTTATTGATACTCGCCATCATTTGTAAACGACATAAACCCTTCGGTTATGTTTTTTATTAATGGTAACCATCAAAAGTAACTGATTGACAGCCCTTATTGAAAGTTATTGATTATTGGACGAATTAAAGTAATCGGGGAATAGCCATTATCAAAAAGAATCGTCTATTATATCCATCTTTCAGAATTTTTTCTCGTCGGTCAATGCACTTTCGATCGTCTAGTATCTGCCTTCGAGGCCACAGAGCCTTCATTTGAGCCCAATATCTACTCCCTTTCTCGGGTTTGTTTCCCTCCTCTTGTTCTACTCCCGTCAAGGGCCAGGCCATAACTTGTTTGAGCCCAATATCCATTCTCTTCGTCGGGTTTGTTCCTCTCCTTTCGTCCTAGGATCAGGCTCGTGTTTGATGGTATTCAATTCCAAGCCTCGCCGCCGCTCTCAAAGTCTTGCCGGTAAGCAACAACGCTCTGACCTAAAGGGTAACCAGCAGCGCTTTTACCATTACGAAGACCATCAGTTCTCTTACCATAAGGCGACCAATAGCGCTATTACCTTAAGGCCGATCAACAGCGGTCCTATCATACGGTCGACTAGCGACCCTCTAAGGGCGACCAACAGTTCTCTTACCATAAGGCGACCAATAGCGCTATTACCTTAAGGCCGATCAACAGCGATCCTATCATACGGCCGACTAGCGACCCTCTAAGGGCAACCAACAGTTCTCTTACCATAAGGCGACCAATAGCGCTATTACCTTAAGGCCGATCAACAGCGATCCTATCATACGGCCGACTAGCGACCCTCTAAGGGCAACCAACAGCTCTCTTACCATAAGAGTAGTTAATAGGGGTGCAAGACGCGGATTTTGTCCGGTCTACGGGAATTTGCACATAACATTTCAGCGGGGTATTACGCGATGCATGCACCTTGACTCGCCGAGCGTACGGGGGTGCGCGCAGAAACGGGGGGCGGGGGGCAGAGGGTACCGGAACTGGTTTGGTGCCCCAAGTCAGCTAACGGACGGGGGGAGAGGGGGGGGGG
>SDVV010042374.1:0-10348 GCA_016164225.1 Gammarus roeselii | reverse complement strand
TTTTGTTTACAGTGCTGCCTTTTCTGTTTATAGTCCATACCTCAACTGAAGGCCGTTGTTATCGATGAGCTATTCTGTCCGGGTGGTAATGTTACGCGGCTCAAGCGGGCTCCCTTCAAGCCTCGTGCCCGAGATTATGGACAAAAGTATTTGGCACCCTGTTTTAATGTGTGTAAATGTAGGAATGTGTAACTGTTGATAATTTTGTGACATATTAAATTACCTTTTATTTCCCTGCATATCACTTTTAGTATAGGGCTTGTTGGAATATACCAACAATTTTTTCTACTATCATATTCCTATGAAAATTTCTTTGAACCTAAGGACCTTTACAAATAAAATTTTGATCAGTATTATTAGTACTATTATTTATACACTGATTATTGCTTGTAGAGAGATGTCTGTCGGTAATGTTCATGAAAAAAGGCTATTCCCTGGCTCACAGAGATTCGTTGGTGTATTACTTATCAGCTATTTAAAGCAATTAAATAAAGATAGGCTCAATACTGCTCATCGTCGGTTCAGGACCAGAAACTATATCTCCTGTTAGACAACGTTCACAGCTCTATTGTAGTCTGCTAAGCCCACGATGATCGATGCAGGTCTTTACCTGCCCATGTGTTGCTGACAAGCAATAAATTAAAGATATTGTTGTCCTATAGCTGAAATCGGCTCCCTGAAGTTTGCTGCGCTTTGCTTGCCTGCCTGCATGACATTGGACTGATGTTATTATTGGAATAATTTTATTTCTACAGGTGAAGAAAAAACAAGACTTCATTCTAGCGTGATATTGTTCCTTTAAAAAATACATTTGTTGACCGCTTTGAAGTTCTTTTTCTTCGTTGCTTATTAACAACACGCTCGGTCTGATAGCCAAAATAAACACTAAAGATAGCTTTTAACTGATGAGTCAGGCTAGAAGACAATACATTAAAAAGGAGCTCTATCATACGATTAAATTGGTCCCTGGACGAGGTGGCAACAGACGCCTGCGAGGCTAGTTTAGTCCTGTCCCAGTTGCTGCTGTTTAGGACGAGAAAGGCCAACCCTGAGTGCGGGTGAGAAAATTACGTTGTTATGTCACAGATAAACGTTTGGGACACGATGCATTGTCAGCTAATTTACCACCTGAGCAATTAACTGTGATACTTGGCAATTTGATTAAACTATGCATTTGACGTTGCTGATAATGGAAAGCTCTGAAAAAGAGGCAGTTGCTGATAATGGAGAGCTCTGAACAATAGGCAGTTGCTGATAATGGAGAACTCTGAATAATAGGCAGATGCTGGTAATGGAGAGCTCTGAACAATAGGCAGTTGCTGATAATGGAGAGCTCTGAACAATGGGCAGTTGCTGATAATGGAGAACTCTGAATAATAGGTAGTTGCTGATCATGGAGAGCTTTGAACAATAGGCAGTTGTTGATAATGGAGAGCTCTGAACAATGGGCAGTTGCTGATAATGGAGAACTCTGAATAATAGGTAGTTGCTGATCATGGAGAGCTTTGAACAATAGGCAGTTGTTGATAATGGAGAGCTCTGAACAATGGGCAGTTGCTGATAATGGAGAACTCTGAATAATAGGTAGTTGCTGATCATGGAGAGCTTTGAACAATAGGCAGTTGTTGATAATGGAGAGCTCTGAACAATGGGCAGTTGCTGATAATGGAGAACTCTGAATAATAGGTAGTTGCTGATCATGGAGAGCTTTGAACAATAGGCAGTTGTTGATAATGGAGAGCTCTGAACAATGGGCAGTTGCTGATAATGGAGAACTCTGAATAATAGGTAGTTGCTGATCATGGAGAGCTTTGAACAATAGGCAGTTGTTGATAATGGAGAGCTCTGAACAATGGGCAGTTGCTGATAATGGAGAGCTCTGAATAATAGGCAGTTGCTGATAATGGAGCGGTCTGAACAATAGGCAGTTGCTGATAATGGAGAGGTCTGAACAATAGGCAGTTGCTGATAATGGAGAGCTCTGAACAATAGGCAGTTGCTGATAATGGAGAGGTCTAAACAATAGGCAGTTGCTGATAATGGACAGCTCTGAACAATAGGCATTTGCTGATAATGGAGAGCTCTGAACGATAGGCAGTTGCTGATAATGGAAAGGTCTAAATAATAGGCAGTTGCTGATAATGGAGAGCTCTGAACAATAGGCAGTTGCTGATAATGGAGAGCTCTGAACAATAGGCAGCTGCTGATATTGGAGAGGTCTCAAGTATCAGCCCCAACAGATTATTGGGTTCATCGATGATAAACACTAAACATATGGATTTATAATGAACCCTCCAAACAAAATAAACAAAATTTTGACAAAACCACATGTAAGTAAAATTTCGTACAATTTTATTCAAGCACAGGACTTGGCGCTATAGACGTATGAACTAGTCTTTTTTTCGTTTCAATTTCGACATTCCTGCGTGAAGATAGCACGTTTTCAGGTGCGAATGCTCAAGCCAAATGTATGTGTATAATTAAAACCCTACAATTTCCATGAAAGAATATCGAAAATCTAACGCGAAATTACCTTGTTCTTGGCGTCTATAGAAAAATATAAGAAAAATCACCGGTCATCAATTTGGTAGATTTTCAAAATGACTGGCCGATCCAACAGTGAGCCGCGGCCAGCTGGGGGGCCACCAATAGTCATTCGCCGATGTAGCAGATAAAACCTTGACAGCGATCTCTTTAGGCGGCACCACCAGCCCAGCTGATCAGAGTGGACGGCAATAATAAGTCGGTCGAGAGATCCAGTCCAAGTCCTCCTATCAGTCATCAGTCTCCGAATACATGGGTACGAGGGACAAGAGCTGTCACTGAACCAGTCCTGAGTGACTTCGTTCTGTCTGTTATACATATTAGTAAAGGACTGTCGTAAGTGAAAAATCCTCCCAGAGTAATATTTAAGTCTAACTCTTGCGTTGAATTGCAAAAAAAAAAAGTGTGCATACGGTTCATCATCTAACTAATTTGTATCGTTCTTGAACAGGACTACTCATTACCTTACCCTCAACAACTTTCCCTTTGCCGATATCATTACTTGTGTCCATAAATATTGTGAATTTCATGAGGTACAAGCAACATTGCATTTGTCTCGTGTCAGGATATGATTGTTTATTTACATGAATTACTGGATTTTTTTCAATCATGTCCTAATAAACAAACAACATCCAGGACTTCTCAATCAATGTCTCAAACCGCAAAGGGAGGGGAACTTATACAACTGTGATCTTTTTGACCGCGCTGTTAACGATATTGAAATAACTTCAACGATGTTCTTCAAGAAATTAATCCAGATTTCAAAATGAGAAAGAATATTTTGAACAGTTAATTAATTCTTGCAGATGAGCTCCCCCACAATGCAACACTATTGCGAAACAATTTTACCTGCTGAACATTAAATAATGGAAATTATTTTGTTAACTTCTTAATTCACATAAAAAAAATATTTAACACCTACTCTGCTAGAACTCTGTGAAGCCAAGAAAACGAACGAATTACAGGGCTTGTACAATTACCCAGGTTTCAATCTTCATACATATATTGACATGAGTAATGACAGGCTGACTGGTGTCCCTAAGCCTGAACTCATTTTCGTTAGGTCATCTGCTTCAAAAACATTGATCGAATTCAGTTGCTGACCATTTTAATCATTTACATTTTGAATGGTTTTTACCCATTAATTATTAAACCAACTCAAATAATTGCTGTCCCAACAACTCTAATAGATAACATTTGACCGAAGATGATAAGTGTGTAACTAGTTCAACTGCGATTAGTTCGAAATGACTCCTCCCATTACCATGTTTATGTTTACTCCCATTACCTTGTTTAGGTCTTCTTCCATTACCCTGTTTATGTCTTCTCCCATTATTCTGTTCATGTCTCCTCCCATTACCTTGTTTATGAATCCTTCCACTACATTGTTCATGTCTCCTCCCATTACCTTGTTTATGTCTCCTCCCATTTCGCTGTTTATGTCTCCTCCCATTACGCTGTTTATTTCTCCTCCCGTTACCCTGTTTATGTCTCCTCCCATTACCCTGTTAATGTCTCCTCCCATTATCTTGTTTATGTATCCTTTCATTACCCTGTTTATGTCTCCTCCAATTACCCTGTTTATGTCTCTTCCCATTATCTTGTTTATGTCTCTTCCCATTACCCTGTTTATGGCTCCTCCCATTACCTTGTTGATGTCTCCTCCCATTACCCTGTTTATGTCTCTTCCCATTACCTTGTATATGTCTCCTCCCATTACCCTGTTTATGTCTCCCCCCATTACCATGTTTTTATTCAGATACCAAATTATCACGAACAACGTTACTCGATTATTATTATTATTATTATTATTATTATTATTATTATTATTATCATTATTATTATCATTATTACTATTATTATTATTATTATTATCATTATTATTATTATTATTACTATTATTATTTGCATTATTCGTTTTTTTTTATAATTTATTTCCACCATCACGCAATGGGATCAAAAACATGAAGTTCATAATCAAATTTAGTATTTGGATTACCGAAGAAAAAGTTTAATATGAAATATTAACCTTGATGAGCGGTCGGTTCATATTTCATGTAGCAAAATTTATATCGCATTCAATCATCGATACTATTATAATCTAAGGCTATTTAAAGCAAGAAAGACAATGTTCTAACCTATGGGAAAAGAAGGATTACGACATATGCATGGCTTGCAAAGTTGGAATCAGACGACATAAATGAAATTAGAAGAAGAATTACACATAAGTAAATAATCTCGTATGTACCAATCATGAAGAGATTATCATGGTCAATTCCGAGTGCATTTCATAGGGGTTCATAAATATGCAGGAAATAATGGAAAGTATTAGTTGTTTTTGTGATTGCTAATGTTATATTCAAAATATTATGGAACCGCTGAGAACTTACACGACTTATTTGATTTAATATCCTCAGTAAACTGAAATTATGCTTTCACAAAGTTCCATAGTGTTGCATTTCCCTTTAGTAACAGAAGAGCGTCGATGACACCAGCCTTACTGGTCTCAGAAAAGTCCCTGTACCATCGATTCAAAAGGCATCCCCCGCAAGCCTTAAAGAGAGTTTAAACGATATATTATCGATAAACAAACGATCTCAAGTGCCTCCAACAAAGCAATCATAAACTGTTAATGAATAATAGCAGCACATGCTGGAAAAAACATCGCCAACGATGTACTTAGATCAATCTAGGTAGTTAATGTAGCTCCCTTGACCCCATCTCTTCTATAAGTCACTACAGTCGGGAATTTCACAAAGCACACTTAAATCGGCAACATTAGTAAATGTAGAAATATGAAAGCCAGACTTAGATAATAAATGTTGAAAAGGCTTCAATGCAGGATTGCAAATTCCCTTTAAATCTAACAACTCATTTAGCCAAAATCAACATGCTTTATCCTAATTCACTGGATATGTTGTTGATGGGTTCGACAGTTTCAATTTTTATGGACCTCTGAAACGCATTGGATTGTGCGAATCATGACACTTTGATGGCGAAATGCCTGCATTATGGAGTTAGTTCTATTGCCAAAAGCGTTATCTTCTTGACAGAAAAGGCCCAGTGAGTTGGAATAAATGATAATCATCTGTCAGTACTCAAGGGTCGATCCTTGATCCTTTGCTCTTCTTTATATACAACAAAACAGCAGCGACAGGTTATCCTTGGCCCATTTGGCAGATGATAGATGAAACAGTGCACTCGACCAAAATAAAATCCGGATGACACTATAAGTAATAGGAATAATAAAATGCTTCTTACAATAAACTTCCACATCAAATAAGTTGGCAAAATTAGGATAGTTTTTAAGGAGAAGATAACTATTCCCAACACAGAGTTCGAATAGAAAGGTTAATCGAGTAAAAATGGAGCAGAAACTAGGATTCTAAATGAAAGAAAAATGCCTAACAACTTCTGCAAAATAGTATCTTGTACTACAACCCTATTTTTTTCGGTTCAGACTTAATGTCTAAACGTGAATGCTTCTTCATACAAATCAAACCTGAGACCGATAATTTTTAGTCAAAGGCGTCGCACTTTCATTTGCTAGCAGACGTGACCACACTTTGTCTCTCTTTTGGCAACGGAATATTCTTTTACTCTGTCACATAATCAATTTTTCAGCTGTATTGTGTTCACAAACTTTTGAATCAATTAACTTAAATGTATACCTTGTTTTTATACAAGAAACGGACCCGTCTTTAATCTTCGGGACAACGCAGACTTACAAACTCACTCGCCAACTCAATCCCAACTATTCTCAAAACAACAGAGCTGCTGGAACCTGAAACTCGGTGTCTGCTGGAATAAGTTCGAGTAGAGGCTTAGGTGCAGCAGCGAAGGGATTTCGTTTTACGATTTAAGATTTCAATAATTTAATTCTATACATTTCAAAACCGCGGAAATTGGATTTATAGAGTTTATCAATGAAGCTTTGTAAAATACAATTATGTGACAAAAAATAATATTTCGATAAGTTCCAGGTGAGAAAAGCTAATTTTTTTTTCGTTTAAAACTAACCATGAACGAATTTCCTTTAAATTTAAATTGAAGTTATATCTGTTTGAACATGTGCGTCCGTAAACAATTGGACAATAATTTACTTCCTTCGTGCAATTTACCATGAGCGGTATATGTAATTCATTACAGTCGCACATGTAGCATGTCATGTCGACTATGTAAATTTAAACTTTGTGATTCGTACGACCCTTATGTTGGTAATTTTCTACTTCCAATTACTGTATCAAAAGTCAGTGTTATCAGTATATTGTCATGATAAATTCAATGACAGTTGAGCATGTTTATTACACTTATTTATCTGAAAATCAATTGTTAGATGTTACGGATATTTTAGTCCTGACATATTGATGTTTGGAAAATAGTGTGTTCTCCAATAGTGTCTCTGGATTGGTGAGACGTAGGAGTAAAATTATTCCCTAGCCGATAGTCTGTTAACGAGTAGACTTTCAAACAGCCATTAATAAATAAACAACGACTTGATTATCGTGCATTTTATGTGCTACGTGTCTATGATACAGAATATTTTGTTATTATCCGCTGTTTTTGATAGGATACATCATTTGTTCGATAGCTGAACAACAAACTGAAGAAATTAATTACAAGCAACTGAATAACTTAATAATAGCTGATAACTGAATAACAAGCGATATATTTTGTCTTTCTCTCTCTCTAATGTTTGCGAGTGTAAATACTACTGAAACATTCTCCATTTCGGCAAAACTTCCTCTCCAACGGCGTTGAAACAAAAATCCGTGAAGGGATTTAATATCAGAGGAAGAGAGATGAGCTAAAATAAGCCACATTTGTCAGTTGCACCGTTGAAATTTTCAAGTAAAATTTAATTTCAAAAGTGCAGCTCATGGACGCAAGACTTCCATAGAAACGGAAGAAGTAAATCAACTCGTTAGAGAATACATTCATGAAGATCCCACCCTTTCTATCAGACCAATTATTTTCGTATACTTAGTAAGTGTCATGCTCATAAAACTCAGGGCAAATAATGCTGTGCAAGTTTAGCTCATAAATATTCACGTTTGTCTTATTGTTCATGAGTATCAAACTCTAATATTGATCCCCAAACAATAATTTTGTCGGTCAAGGAGTAGTTTGTGTTTAGGCCACATCCTGACCATCAAAAATCATGGTTCTGAAGCGTCGCAAGCTCTCATCAAAATGAAGAACACGTGAATCGAGGAGGAAAGAAGGTCATGTTCTAGGCTTGCATCATCAAAGGACGATTGATGACACTTCACAGGTTTGAAGCTGGAGTGTCAGTTAATGGACATACTTATCTTGATCTACTGTACAATACTCTTTGCCATTAAGTGAAATTGACCGCAACTCACCAGCAGTACTGTTATCTGCAGGCTGGTGCCCCGTGTTATAATTGACCGCAACTCACCAGCAGTACTGTTATCTGCAGGCTGGTGCCCCATGTTATAATTGACCGCAACTCACCAGCAGTACTGTTATCTGCAGGCTAGTGCCCCATGCTATAATTGACCGCAACTCATCAGCAGTACTGTTATCTGCAGGCTGGTGCCCCATGTTATAATTGACCGCAACTCACCAGCAGTACTGTTATCTGCAGGCTGGTGCCCCATGTTATAATTGACTGCAACTCACCAGCAGTACTGTTATCTGCATGCTGGTGCCCCATGTTATAATTGACCGCAACTCACCAGCAGTACTGTTATCTGCAGGCTGGTGCCCCATGTTATAATTGACCGCAACTCACCAGCAGTACTGTTATCTGCAGGCTGGTGCCCCATGTCATTGTTCGAGAGCATCTATAAAAAAAATGAACAAAACCTTTCTAACAGGGTTATCGGCCGTCATCCATGACCTGCCAATTGCAATGATCTGAGCCAATTGGACCACTATTTATAGGGAGAGAAGGATAGAGAAGTTCTTCTTCGATGGTCTTTTAACATTCTCGACCTCAAGAGAATGGTGTAGCTGCCAAACGCCTAACCAGTGAAGTCAAGCGAGCTGTCGCGAACTTTCACCTTAGATCAAAACTTTATACCATCAACTAGAGAGCTCATTTCGATATCGACTTATATTTCCTAGCAGGTGGTTCATAAATAAAAACATTAGTTCATCAGCTTTCAGTAATCACATGGTATGAAAAGCGCCTTATTTAAATGTTCTGTGGTTTCAACTTGTGTTTCAAAATATACACACTGTAATAAACGCCCGTTGTATATTTATTTTGAAAATGTTTTTCAAAACTGCCCAAGCTGACGAAGACTTGTCAAAAATAATATATGAATTGAGATATTTCTGTTATTGGGCAACAGATCATCATACTTAGTAAATTTGTAATCCTAAGATCCTTACATCCCTCGATTTGTTTTTGTATGGGTATTATTCAAACAATTACGATATTTTCTCACAAGACCATTTAGTCGAACAGCATAAAAGCGAGGCAATGAAAGATCATACTTCCTCTGCCCTTCCGTTCTAATGCACCAACACAGGAATGAGAAGTTCTTTGTAGCCGCTGCCGTCTCCACCACTTACTAAAGATTGCTCCTCTTGTTTCTTCTCCCGCGGTCCGATGGGAGAGGCGCAATGGAGCTCTCACAGGTTGTGGACGGGCAAACTTTGGTTCACCTGCTCGTAAAACAAACATGGCGCTGGTGATAAGAGAAAACAGGGTGAGGTGAGGAAAGGACGAGGGTAAATGTACCAACGGAGCGAGTTGGTTTTGAAGAGTGATGAGAGAAAATAGAACCGAGCAATGATGGAGCTACGGTTTATCTTCTAACGGAGCGATTGGTGCTAAATTGTGAAAGGAAGAAATAGAGCGAGGCAAGGATGGGACCACGGAGAGCGAGTTTATGTTCGCAAGTGAAAGAGGAAAATAAAGCGGGGCATGGAAAGGGCGACAGTTGAAGGGTGAACGGAGCTAGCTAGTTTTAAAACGCTTTTAAAACTAGCTAGCTCCGTTCACCCTCCAATTGTTGTCCTTTCCTTGCCCCGCTTTATTTTCCTCTATCACTTGTGGACATAAACTCGCTCTCCGTCGTCCCATCCTTGCCTCGCTCTATTTCTTTCTATCACAATCTAGCACAATTTAGCAATGAACATCGGATTGATTGTGACGATTGATTGCCTTTTTTTTCTTTAGTCTTTCAGAATCCATTATTACTTTCAGGAACACGATGGCCTCTGTATTTGTTTACATTTATTTCGACACGGATTATTGAAATGGAGTTTATAAATTGCGTATTTCAGCTGTACACAAAATGGAACTGCAGTTTACATTTTCATGCAAATTTATGCTACGGAATACAAACTTCCAACAATGTACTCTTCTGATTAAATTAGACGGTGTTTTATCTTTCTGAAAGCCCATCTCTTTGAAAGCCTGGAGCTAGCGCTACCATCAGTCCCAGTGCAGCGCCATCACGAGACCATGCGTAGCACTTGGCGTCATTGATGCGATAGGCGGTGATCCTTCGCACGGCAGCTAGCGCCATCATGCGACCCTGCGCAGTTATCGGGCTACTATATTAAATATCGCTCGTCAATTACAGGTCTAGAAATATTTGTTCCGCTTTCTCTCATTTCAAACCACTCAATTCATCTCGTCGAAATGCAGAAATGTTTCCGATTAGTCCTTTTATTATTAAAAAACAAATATTAAGAAACAAGTTTTCACTTCAGCTAAAAAATTTAACCTGCCAGCTGCAAGACAGCAGGAATACAAGTAAAACATGCGCGAAATGAAATTAATGAGGTCGTTGGTAGAATATAACGTTGAAAATTATATATA
>SDVV010042373.1:0-10348 GCA_016164225.1 Gammarus roeselii | reverse complement strand
TATAGAATTAAAATATATACACTTCATGACCGCTAGGAAATAATTAAATGATTTACAATCAGAATAAATCGTTACTGGAGTTCAAAAACCGAATTAATATCCTTCTGTTATAGAAGATGAAGCACAATATTAGCTTATGCGACAATGATTGTATCTTCAAAATGGTACGGTAAATGATAGATATGATTCAATAAATTATATTCTCGTCGAGTTGGCCTCTGTTAAAGCTGGGAGCTACCTATCGTTCCTCGAATATTCAATTTGAATTCGTCACTGCTCATCTCTAGGGGCCGCCGGTTCGAATTACACGGAGCGAAATATTATTTATAATAGTATCTTCTGTGCACATTCAGAAATGTCTATTTTGACAAAATAACTCCGACTACATAGCGTTGGGAAAACCAGTGACACGCGGGGTTGAGAAATAAAAATTCTTGGGGGCTGATAAACAACGAAATACGTGTGTGTGGAAAATACCAAGTACATGTGGTGGCAAATCACGCATGCATGTGGTTAGAGTCTCGAAAACATGGGGTTGGGACATCAAAATGTGCTAACATATTGTAATGAATAGTCTACATTATTGTACGATGACAAAGATATGGATGGATAACATGAATTATACAAAAATAATGGGTACAATAAAGGGCTGGGAAAATCGAAAAGCACTAACATATTGTAAGGAGGGTCTAAACCATTGAATAAATATTGAAGGGGTAAATAGGCAACATAAGTTAAACACAAAAAAATGCCTAAAATACATACCAAACAATTGAATATACAATATACACACTTCAAGACCGCTAGGAAATTATTAAATTATTGACAATCAGAAATAATACAATGCTGGAGTACACAAGTTGGATGAATATACTTCTGTTATAGAAGACAAAACAAAATATTAGCTTATAAGGCAATTACCGTACCATCAAAGATGGTACGGTTATTGTTAGGGATAATTCAATAAATTATATTAAAATCGAGTAAACCTTTGTCAAGTTAGATGCTGCCTATCTTCCTTGAAAACACGGAGTTCGTATTTTAATTATACTAAAACGACTGGAACATTTAAAACATAGAAATAGACAAAACGCTAGTTAACACTTATGGTAATTGGCAAAGACAAATGTGATCGGTAACAACATAGAAAACATATGTATCGTCAGAGTAAAACGATTAGATGGTGTCTCAATATTGAGAGTTATGGTGGTGGTGGTTGGTGGTGGTGGTCGCTCATGAACAGAAATGCATTTTCTGGTTATTGGTATTATGCATTTAGCTTGTGTTTGTTGGCAAAGTTGCCGTTTTGAATTGATCGGTCAACTGATGTTCATTAAGCCTATTCTTGAAGGACTTGTTGGATTCAAGATTTTTGAGGCTTGTTGAGAGGTTGTTCCAGGATTTTGGTCCAGTAATCGAAAAAGCTCGACAGGTTTTCCTGTGTTCAACGTGCAGAGTATCATTATTTCTTGTGAATCGATTGTTCTTTTCACCTCGAGAATATATGTGCCTTTGGCTGCCGGGTGAATGTTTTCTAGAAGATCTTTATGAATTCTGATCGACTCATGGAGTGCAAGTTTGTTGTCGAAATTGAGCTACTGTAATTTTTCGAGGAAAGGACTTACGTGGTTTCGTTTTCTGTGGTTACCATCGCATGTTATTCTTGCTTCAAAGCTTATACAACGTTGTACTTTTTTTCTTTGAGTTTCGGTGCATTCCCAACAAATTGGAAAACAGTAGTTAATGTGAGAAAATATTAAAGCGTGGACAATCAGTAATGTTGATTTGAAATCCAATTCTTTTTTTGCGGAGTTTAGGAACAAAAGTGTTCCATTCAGCTTGGAACACAGAGAAGTTACGTGGTGTTTGAAGGAAAGATCGGGATCAAACCATACTCCCAGACTTATAACTTAATCTTCAACAGGAATGTCAGATTTGCCTATCATGATAGAGAAATTTATTGGAGCTGCTTTTCTTTCCGAGTTTGTGCCGAACAAGATGCATTTTGTTTTTTCAGAGTTGAGCTTGAGTCCATTTTTATCATACCAAGATTTAAGATTAGTTACGGCTGTCTCAGCGTCGTCTTTCAGTGCATTCAAATCCGACGGCTTTCGGGAAAGCAATATTTGAACATCATCGGCGTACATTATCATTTTCGCTTGATTTTTTGGTAACTAACAGTCAATGTCATTTACAAAAACCTGGAACAACTAAGGGCCAAGTATCAAGCCTTGAGGGACCCCAAAGGAAACTGTGGCCGAATTTGAAATAGGTGCGTTATCGAACCAAGTAGGGTCAATTCCGATGTTGCGGAGCTTGCCAAAAAGAATTGTATGGCTTACACTGTCGAATGCTTTCGATAAGTCTAGCAAAAACAGCAGAGGTATCTGCCTCTCACCATGTTTTTGTACAAATCTTCAGTGATGCTCATAAGTGCGTCTTTTGTTGACAATTTTCGCCGATAAGCATGTTGGCAGTCATTGAACAGCTTTTTTGATTCGAGGTCAATCAATTGGATAGATATTACTTTTTCTAGAATCTTGGAAAGGACTGGCAGAAGACTGATCGGTCTAAAGTTGGATGGTTCATTCATGTTCCCAGATTTATGAATTGCTTTTATAATTTCATGCTCCCAGATCTCTGGAAAAGTTTCACTTGCTATGAAGGTGTTAATAACTGTGCTGATATAAGGCAAGGTTAATATACGGCTGTTTTCCAGATATTGTAGGGCTAAACCATCTATTCCTGTTGAATTTGTGTTCCTCAAGGCAAATACAGCTCGTTTTACTTCGTGTTGCAATACTTGCTTTGGTTTCCATTTGACATTTGCTTCTTGGTCGCTGTCTCCATCGAAAGCATTTGGACTCCGTGTATCTGTTGCGTCGCTCTGAAATCTTTGATACGCTTCCTGGCTTACATCTTCAAAAACCTATTTCCCATCTCCAGCGAAGTAGTTGTTAAGCTTCTCAGAAGCTGCTTGAGTATTCGGATAAGTAGGCGAGCTGATTTTTTTTTGTAGGGAACAATTATTTTCAGTACATCCCACGCTTCTTATTGATTGTTTTTGCACTGTTCTAATTCCTCATGATGGTATTTAACTTTTGCCCGCCTGACTTCTCGTTTACTCTTCTATTTTGAATTCGAAATAATTCTAACCAAGTGATGCTTCATTTTTCTCTGCGTTTGAGATATTTTTCAACTGCAATTTCATTTCGCAGTTTTTCTATAATCCATTTAACCGGCATGCTTTTCATTGTTTCAGTTACCGTTGGCGCCACAGTGTTCAGACTTGTGAGAAGATAGTCTCTGAGTAATTGGGCTTGCTCTGTAACGTTATCTGTGCAATGTATCGGTTCTATCATCTCGACGTTTGCCACTAGTTGTGCTCTGAAATTATCCACGGCGTAATTTCATTTTGTACTACAGTTTATTTTGTATACTTGTTTTTTCTCTTTTTAGATGTTATTGGTGCAGTTTATTTCATGGTGGTCCGAGAAAGAATTGGGCTCCACGTCTGTGGTAACAATGGAAGACGGATTGTTACTTATGAGCAGATTCAATACAGTTTGGGATTTGGGAGTAATTCTTGTTGCACTTTTTATGAGCTGATGCAGCCCGAGTCTGTCTAAAATCGGCTTCATATTGTTGGATTTCAATTTCAATTGATCGTCATTGAAATCTCCTAAAATGTACAGTGTTTTTCCTGAGCGGATAGCTTCTTGAAATCTTTCTTCAATTTATTGAAAAGACTGTACACTTGCTTTGGGTGGTCTGTAAAGAGAACCAATAACAAACGATCTGTTTTATCGTACCTGGATGTTTACCCAAAGGTTAAACATTACTTGAGAAGAGGTATATTCTTCTCGCACAAACATCACAGTTCCACCTCCTTTCCTTTCTCCATCTTTTCTATAAACATAGAAGCCGTCAATCTCGATGAACGTAGTGTTAATAACAGATTCCAGCCAGGTTTCAGTCAGACATAGAAAGTCAATTGAAACCTCCTTCACCATCATTTGATATGATCTATCTTTGTTCATAAGCCTCTAACGTTTATATGTTTAATCACGATATTATTTAAGTTCTGATGGGTATTTGCAGATATGGTTGCTGAAGGGAGGTCGCTGCTCCTAGCTTGAACAGTTTGTGCCTCTAGTCATTTGTTTTTACATACAGGACAGTTGGTTTTACTTTGGTATGGCTGCAAAGGGATCTCTGCATCGAATATAGATGTATCATTGTCGTATTGCAAAGGAGAATACATATTGGAACACTGCACATTTGTTTCCACATGCTTGTTTCGCTTCGTTGCAATATTTTGTTGTTCGAAATGTTGCTTCAGCGGGTGAGTTGGTGCAAGACTACTATAGTGGTACACTTTCTTGGCTACAAATATTGCGTATTGAGCAGCTTCATCACTCTTAAGGTTGTTTGGATTAATTACAGTTTTCGTTACGGTGTCCAGGTTTGTCTCATCTAAGATTGTGATTTGTATTTTGAGTGCGTTGCTGGGAATTGTGAGGACTAGATCGCCAAAACTGCTATTGAACTCTTTGCTTTCAAAATACTTTTCTATCTCGGAGAGGAACCTATCATCTTTTTTATACTTAGTGAAGGCTTCGTAATCTTTTATGTAATAGAAGGATTCCTCCATTGCTTTGGTTTTTATCACCTCTAAGAGGTTTTCATCGTTAAGTCCTGTTTGTTTTACTAAAGATCCTTTCACCGCGTAAATCATACAATGTTCGTCTGCTAGTGTTGATGGTCTTTTATAATCCTAAATCATTGAGAATAGGGTCGATGTTGGTGTTCCTGAGGAATTGTTGCAAGTTTTCCGTCACCTTCTTCGGTATTCTTTCATCCGTTTTATTGTTTCTTGTGTCGGCAACACCACCCTCATTTGGATTTTTAATATGCTCTTCAGCAACACTCTTACTGACATTATCTAGGAATCTGGTTGCTAATTCTTGAGTGGCATCGCTTGTATGTTTAGGATATCCTTGCTTTCGGCTCTGTTCTTTGTTGTTGAGGGTAGGTTGGAGCAGGGGAGACCGAACAGAACCAGGGAAAAGAAATTTAGATCGGTGATTAACGAGAGGCACGGCTGAGGATAGCTGAACTGTACTCGAGGATGGAATGGGTGGAGGGGGGAAATATATGGGAGGGATTAGCGGAATAGGTAGAGTTGGAGTTTGGGCTGAGGTTAGAGAATGACAGCGAAGGTGGGAGCTAGAGAAAAGAACGGATGGAAGGGGGTAATATATGGGAGGGGCTTACGGGATAGATAATGTTGGAGTTTGGGTTGAGGGTAGGGAAAGGTAACAAAAGTGGGAGCTCGAGGAAAGAATGGGTGGAGGAGGGTAATATATGAGAGGGATTAGCGGAATAGGTATAACCGAAGTTTGGGCTGAGGTAAGGGGATGGTAGCGAAAGTGGAGGATTGGGGCTGTGCTACAAGCATAGTTAGACTAATTTGTGTGAATAGTGTAGAGTGGAGGAGGAGGGTAGGAGAAGAAATGACGAGGCGCTGAGGGGACGCTATCGCTGCAATCGTGTTGAAAAGACGTTGCATGGGAGCTAAATGTGTTGGGATGATAAGGAGTAACTGATTGGTGATTTCTAGTTTCAATTTTGTTTCGGGTTGACAAGAGGGAGCTGGGATGTGAGTTGTCCGCGAGTAGATGTTCTTTGCTGACGTGTGATGGGGTGATGATACGAGATGATGGCTATATGATGGAGGGAAGTAGAGGAAGGAAGGAAATCAGTGTAATTAATGATTGCTTGCTTCTGACATCGTTATACTACAGGGATGGCCATGCCTCAACCCTCTGAGGAACGTAACGTGCTATCGTGTTGAAAAATTTTATAATTCCACTATTGCTTAGACTAGCATTCTTTGAATGAAACAATCGTTCGTCGGGGGCACCAGTGAATTCGTTTCTTAGGTTGCCTGTTGGGATAACTTTGAGCCTCAAAGAGTAGCAAAGACTCATGAAACGGCGCCTCAGTTCCATTGTTTTCAGATTGAGTGGTTCTGCCATGTACATCCTAATATTTTGGTTTTTCGTTAAAATTGCTGTGGTTATTTTGACTACTACTTCATTTTCGACGTAGTCCGTGAGCACAATAATGTAATTTTTTGAATGGATTTTCGCTCTCAATGATTTTAGACAGAGCACCATAGTCGTTAATATTTATCTTTTCAAAAGTGCATCTATCTGAAAGGTCGGACGTTAGCACATTTTTCATGAGGATATCACCAACGAGCATTGTCTTAGGGGTCTTGGTATTTTCTGTTGACCCGGTGCTGGTGCCTGATGCTGTTGCGGATCTTTCTGTTGAGGGGACGATTAAAGGCTCTGTATTGGAGGAATAAATTGGAGTTATGAACTCAGTTTCAGAGGTACACGGGGTGGGAGATGGAGAGCCTAGTAACATTGGGTGAGTATCTGTCACCGAAAGAGCAGCCCTGTGGGAGAGTGTAGGCTTCTCCTCATCGCGTTTTGTGGCACATGCGCTGGCCACCGGAGTGTGTGGGCAATACGGCAGCTTTATTTTATAGGCTTGCTGGTTCTGGTGCATTTTTGGCTTTTGCATGATATGCAGGCTCTGTTATTGTTGGCACATGCACATTTCTCGATTGTTCCACTATAACACATGCAGCAGGATTTGCTTCTGTTGGCAGTGTGGCTGTGGGGCGACATGTCTTTAATTCAAGGTTAAATATCAGTGAAGTGGACTATTTAGAGGGTTTGTTGTTGGAGGGACTTTGAGAGCGTCTTATTAGCTTATCATGTTAGGGCTCTGCGTTAAGAGGAGGACCCGTGACCTTACATTGTGCACGATCGTGTTTGGTTGATGAATTGATGGGAATAGTGGTGGATGTAGGTCCACTGCACTCAGGCAAGCAGGCGCGTTAATGGGCTGACAGCCGAGGCAGACAAGAGAAGGTAGGTGAGGTGGGGGGGGGGGAATGTACTGAGGCTGGACTCGGAGATGGTGGTGTACCTACTGCTTGATATCACAGGCTGGTCTAACAATGTCGATTTGCAGTACAGAACACTGTAGTGCGAAACACTGAAAGTACGGAACACTAGAAAACAAGATACTACTATTGACATGAACGACTGCTGTCATAAAAATGATTGCGCAATGGGAATACGAAAAGCACGGAACACTGACCGGAACACTAAAAACACTGAAAAGCATAATCCTGCTAATGAAATGAGCGACTGCTGTAATAATAATAATTAATATTTTTAGCGCTGAACATTGGGTAACACAAATACTCCTATAGTGTCATAATAATGATACTTTTTTGTTGCGTAATATTGAATAACACAAATACTGCTGTAGTAATCATGATTTGCAGTATTATCGACCATTTAGGTGAACTTCGACCATACGGTGCAGCCTGTCATGGGTGTGCACACTGAAAGTACGGAACACTGAAAAACCCAATACTGCTAATGATGTGAGCGACAGCTGTGATTATAGTGTTTGCACAATAGGAAGCACTGAAAGTAAGGAACACTGACCAGAACACTGAAATAGCACAATCCTGCTTATGAATGACACGATACTGCTTATGAGTAACACATTTCTCTGAAGAACACAATCCTGCTAATGAAGTGAGCGACTGCTATAATAATTATTATTTTTTGCGCAGCAGACTGAATAACACAGATCAGTGCGGAACATTGAAAAACACAAACACTGCTGTGATAACTACTTACAAGCAATCTTCAAAAACAGAATATAGGCTAATCGACACATAAAAATACAAACTAAAGACTAGAGACACTAACATATCAATACATGACAAAAAATGACGCATGAATATAATTTGTAGAGCACTCTAATAACGCAAATAAGCTCATAAAATGAAGTAAAAAGTTGTGAAAAAAGAAACTACTTACAAGCAATTTTCAGTCACAAATGTAAACTAAAAACTGCAGACACTAACCTATCAATACATGAGATGAATACGCAAGGAAGCAATCTATCGAGCACCTGTGCACGAGATTTGATTTGAGATCTCAGGCTTTCTAGTGCACTGGAGTCAATGTCCTTTTGGCACCGTACCTGATGTACTCAGGCTAAAGATCGTCAGCGGTAGACTGAAGATGAAGTCGGAGTAGGTCACCTATGGAATATATTCCTGATCATCGCAACATAACCACAGAAGTGCAGTATTTTATATTGATACGTTACACATATCACCTGAAGTGCCTAGCAGTGCGCACTCTTTTCTGGCACTATGATAAAAATGGTTATCTATTCTGGCACTATGATCAAAATTGCTATCTATCTAAATGCCCAATCGTTTTTTCCGAGTGCGCATCACTGAGTTCATTCGATTGAAAACACTATGCAACCTTAGAAAATAGATCAACTGGTGAGCAGGGAATGCGGTGAACTGGTGTGCAGGGAGGCGTTGAACTGAGTGTAGCGAGCACGGGGAACTGGCTGGAAATTTCGAGCTGCTGTCCCTCCAACGGGTGAAGAGAGTCCCATTGACGGGTGGGCGGGGTACAAGATATGGTGTCCCCAATGGGGGAGAGGGTTCCACTAACGGGCGGGCGGGGTGCAGAGAGGTGCTCCCTCCAACGGGTGGAGAGGGTTTCACTAACGTGCGGGTGGGGTGAAAAAGATGGTCCTTTCAACGGGCGAAAGAGGGTCTCACTAAAAGCTGGCGGAGAGCAGGAGATGGTCCTTTCAGCGGGCGGAGAAGGTCCCACGAACGAGCGGGCGGGGTGCAGGAAATTGTCCCTTTAACGGGCGGAGAAGGTCCCACTAACGAGCTGTCGAGGAGCAGGAGTTGGTCCCTTCACGGGCTCAAAGGGTTGTGCAGCAGATGGCGTCGTGCAGCAGATGGTCTCCTCAGTTGGCGGAGAATGTTGCACTCAAGAGTCTGGTGGGGTGCAGGAGATGGTCCTACTGACGAGCGGGCGGGGTTTTAGGAGAGGGTCCCTTCAATGGGCAAAGAGGGTCCCACTAACAGGCTAACGGGGTGCAGGAGATGGTCCTTTCAACGGGTGGAGAGCATCCCACTTACGAGCGGGCGGGAGTTTGGGAAAAGGTCCCTTCAATGGGCGGAGAAGATCCCACTAACAGGTGAGCAGGGTTTGGGAAATGAGAGGGTGGAGAGGGCCCTACTAACAGGCGGGCGGAGTTTTGGAAATGATAGGGTGTAGAGCATCCCACTAAACAGGCGGGCGGGATATGGGAAATGAGAGGGTACCACTAATGCATAGGTGCAGGGGATGGTCGGCACAGACAATGGTTGGAGGGGCGCAGGGGAGGGAAGAGAGGCGTAAGGGCACCCTCGGAGAGGCCTATTGCAGCGAGCACACGGGGAGATAGGGAAAGAGGGCGCTGGGAGGTAGTGTAGAGGTGAGACTTGAGATGAAGACGTTACAGCAGAGTCCTAAGTTTTTTGTGGGATAAATATTCATGCCCCTTCGTTTTTCTTCATATACTTCTCAGTTTCAGTTATGCAAATAAAATATATGTGTTTTCGTTATAGAACACTTTGAACAGGTCAATCCGAATTTGCACTTTATGTTCTAGGATCAACCCAAAAATGTTGAATCTGTCCGAGATTGCACTGCATGTTCTCATTTAAAGCCAGAAATTGAATAAAACTTAATAGAATCAGATTGAGGGTCACATGAGAAAAATTAGTTCAAAATATTATTTAACAAACAAAAACACTCCACGATATATCTCTGTTTCGGACGCCCTTCTTTGGAGCTTAGAGGTACTAATGTGGGTGCGTTTGTCGTGCGCTGGAGTTTAAAAGGCCTAGGTGTGGGGTGGAATGCTGGATGTGGAGGGTAGAGGAGTCAACTGTCTACTGCTGGTCAGGATTTGGTCACGTTCACATGAAACTTTAGGAAGTATGTAGAAACTCTTTTTGTGTGGTATTCATGGGTTACTTGGTAAATTAATATTGGAACAGGTTTGTTTGGATATTGATGTCCTATAAACTGAAATATATGACGATCGCAGCAAGGCAGCTTGGAACACGCGTTGCCTGCATTGCCTGAGTTGAACGCGTCTCTTTAAATTCCCTTCTATTGCCAGCACTCACTACACATATTTGAAGCACCACTCGGTATGTTCAAGTTAGCATATATTCCTTTCACAACACAGTTGGAGATGCGTAAAAGATACTTCACAGTGTATCATTGTTAAGTCTAGATTTTCATAGTCCTTTAGGTACCCCACTAACCGGTCCCATAACATATTGTCCACCCTAAAGTATAAAAAGAACTAAAGTCCCATGCCTCTAACTTTGGATAACTTATTGTTACTTTTTCATTTGAGTTGAATTAGGGGAATA
>SDVV010042372.1:0-10349 GCA_016164225.1 Gammarus roeselii | reverse complement strand
TGTATACATATATGTGTGTATGTATAGAGAGGGTTGAACCGGTATACTGAGACGAAGTTGCGAGTGAAGAAAGGGTGTAGTGCTAGGTGCACTGAAGAGTGTAATGAGCTGTAGGACGTTGGGAATGAAAGCAAAGAGAGGGCTGTATGAGAATGCAGTTGTCCCAACTGTGCTCTACGAAGCTGAGACTTGGGGGGTGAGATCAAATGACAGAGGAAAGTTGAATGTCTTCGAGCTGAAATGTTTGAGAAGCATGGCTGGTGCGACTCTGAGAGACAGGGATGGATAAAAAGTTAGAGGGCAGAGTTGATTAGCGTGTTCTGAGATGGTTCGGGCGCATGGTGAGGATAGATGAAGGGAGATTGGTGGAAAGGGTGTTGAAGGAAGAGGCGAGTGGACGCAGACCTAGAAGGAGTTCGACGTTTGGGTGGGTAGATGGTGCAAAGCAAGCGTCGGTAGGAGAAACTTGAGTGTGGAGTTAGCGAGAGAGCGTGCAATGAATAGGCGTCAGTGGGGAATGATTGTGAATGAACGATGTTTGACGCTGCCTTGATGAGCTTTCCCGCCCTTGGCATCGCGTTGAGAAACGGGATGATCTTGGTCGAGGGGCCCCGATCATCATGACAAGGCAGAGGTATACCAGTCACGCTGTCGGGCCTGCAGCCGACAATGACTTCGGACCGCACTTATGACTCGGAGAGTGTGTTACGGGGTCTCTCGGTTGGACCCTTTATTGCATATGGGCTAAGTTGTGTGAGTGTGAGTGTATGAGATGAGTATGAGGTGCGCCTTGCCGTCGGCCACCTCCCTTTCTGGTGGATTCGGCCTAGTGTCTGTGTGCTGTATTGTATCAATGTGTTCCCTGCTGTAATTGTTCTAATATTTCCTACTGGGATTGTGTCAGGGTGTTCCCTGCAGTGATTGTTTCCAACTGGGATTGTGTCAAGGTGTTCCCTGCAGTAATTTTTTCCTACTGGGATTGTGTCAGGGTGTTCCCTGCAGTAATTGTTTCCTACTGGGATTGTTTCAGGGTGTTCCCTGCAGTAATTGTTTCCTACTGGGATTGTGTCAGGGTGTTCCCTGCAGTAATTGTTTCCTACTGGGATTGTGTCAGGGTGTTCCCTGCAGTAATTGTTTCCTACTGGGATTGTGCCAGGGTGTTCCCTGCAGTAATTGTTTCCTACTGGGATTGTGCCAGGGTGTTCCCTGCAATAATTGTTTCCTACTGGGATTGGGTCAGTGTGTTCCCTGCAATAATTGTTTCCTACTGGGATGGGGTCAATGTGTTTACTGCGTGTATTGTGCGTCTACATTAGATGTTGGGTCGTGTATCTATGTTTTTATCAAGGATTGTGACCCCTAATTTCTAACTGAAATTATGTCATTGTGTCGATTTCAGGCAGTCGGGCATAATTAACTGAAATTGTGCTGTGTTTTTGCATTTTTTATCCTGGGACTAGTTCGATATTACCTGGTGAGATTGTGTTGTTTAAATTGATTGTGTTCAATAATATTATTGAATTATGCTTACGTCGTGAATGAGAGTTCAAATTTGTATTTGGTTATCATACAAATTGTTTAGTGGATTAATTGAGCGACTTTAAAATAAAAATGAGGTCTCCACAGTACACATCCATTGCTAATTGATTCTTTTATATATTAAATATGTAGCACACGATATGCACTCATGCTTCCGCTACACAATTTGTGACGTCAGAGAGACAGGCTCCTTGCTGTTTAAACGAATGCTCGTGGTGTACGTCCGTTGTTAAGTTCTTTGATGCACGCAGAGAAGTGGACTATATTCACAGCAAGCTTCTTGAAAGTGAAGGTTCCCTTGGTTTCACATTTCGCCGTCGTGCACCACCGAACATCTTTGGTGTGATCCGATTAAACTACGTTCAACTTGAAGGAGTTTGTTACCTCTTGAAACGGCAGATGAAAGGCGTGATCTGTGCAGAGTGCGTGAGGACATCAATAGAATCCAGCTTCTCTTGACCGAGCTCCGTGAAAAGGAACAACATCGTCCCGCACAAACTCCCACATGCTGAGATTGGATTTTCCCGCCGAATTAGTTACAAGCCCCTTCCTCAGTTACATGCAGCTTCCTCAGTTACCAGCCCCTTCCTCAGTTATATATAGCTTCCTCAGTTACCAGGCCCTTCCTCAGTTACATGCAGCTTCCTCAGTTACGAGCCCCTTCCTCAGTTATATTCAGCTTCCTCAATTACCAGCCCCTTCCTCAGTTATATGTAGCTTCCTCAGTTACCAGCCCCTTCCTCAGTTACCTTCAGCTTCCTCAATTACCAGCCCCTTCCTCAGTTATATGCAGCTTCCTCAGTTACCAACCCCTTCCTCAGTTACATTCAGCTTCCTCAGTTACCAGCCCCTTCCTCAGTTACATGCAGCTTCCTCAGTTATCAGCCCCTTCCTCGGTTACATGCAGCTTCCTCAGTTACCAGCCCCTTTCTCAGTTACATGCAGCTTCCTCAGTTACCAGTCCCTTCCTCAGTTATATTCAGCTTCCTCAATTACCAGCCCCTTCCTCAGTTATATGCAGCTTCCTCAGTTACCAACCCCTTCCTCAGTTACATTCAGCTTCCTCAGTTACCAGCCCCTTCCTCAGTTACATGCAGCTTCCTCAGTTATCAGCCCCTTCCTCGGTTACATGCAGCTTCCTCAGTTACCAGCCCCTTTCTCAGTTACATGCAGCTTCCTCAGTTACCAGTCCCTTCCTCAGTTATATTCAGCTTCCTCAATTACCAGCCCCTTCCTCAGTTATATGCAGCTTCCTCAGTTACCAACCCCTTCCTCAGTTACATTCAGCTTCCTCAGTTACCAGCCCCTTCCTCAGTTACATGCAGCTTCCTCAGTTACCAGCCCTTTCCTCATTTACAAGCAGCTTTCTCAGTAACAAATCCCGTGTTCAACAGTAGCCTTCTCTGTTTTAAACATCTGCTTGTCGTGTTTCCCAACGCTACATGCAACAGATCTTCCGTTTAAACCTTGTCAGATTTGATCAGACTGCCTGACGGAATGCCAGTCTTGTCCTAAAGCTGTCGTCCATCTTTAGCAGAAAGTAAATGCCAGGGTCGTCCCCCGACGGAATGCGACCAAAAAGACGACCTCTAATCCATCCTAATGCCGGCCTTTGGGGTCACTAAAACCGACGCTACTTTGCTCTGTGGTTTGCTGAGTATGGAAACAGTAACAGACAAAAACAGTGGACAGTCTTCTTTTCAACGCACCAAATATTTACATCTTCACCGCCGAAAATTTACAAATTACAATGGAATTTGCTTTTTAAAATCGTGTGTGTGAAAATGGTTTTGAAATGATAGCTAAGCTTTTAAAGAAGGTGTACTTTATGATAGCAGCTGGCATTGTGTGGGCTGTGGTGGTCCAGTGCTTTAACCCAGCTGTTAGATTGGCCTGGTGCATTGGCAAGGCCTTCGAAGATTTGCGCGTGCTACACTATCTAGATAGCCTAGTAGGTGTCGGCAAATCTGGCAGGAGGAAAGACAATTGCTTTTACTTGTGGTAGGGTGAGAAGAAAAGATACCCTAGAAGGTCAGCGTTCGTTTACGTTATGATGAAAACATTAGATGAATGTGAGAGCATAAGCGTTGATCTATCTTAGACAGAATATAAAAATAACTACAGAAATTTTACATTCATCCCTTTTCACATCGGGTTAATGCTGAACGATGCATTAACCCGATATGATAGGCTCGGCAATACAAGTCGGCTTCAAAAGGAACGCCAAATTTGTGGAGTGAGTCTTGAACTACAATGGAGGCTCGCAACAGTTCGCCTGACGTCTTGTTTGGTTAGGCGTTGGACGCAATCTACATCTTGATGAGGGTTTGAGACACTCCAGAACCTTGAATCTAGTTGACTAGAATGTGGCGTTAGCATAAACCACTTTTTTATACGTAGAGCACTTGTTGAAGTCAAGTTTTCTAGGAACTCGTCGAATGGAAAGGGTAGAATCTTCCTGCATGTCTTTACTAACGAATCGATTTTGTTCGGGGCTGAACCTTTGAAATCTTATTATTCATGGAATTTTCGATATGAGTTTGAAAGATGGGACGATATTTGCTTTTTTCTCTTGATCTGATGTTAAATATTGGCACTAATTTCCCATTCAACGCTGTTGAAAAGGAAGTCTTCTCTTATTTTAAAATTACCCAGATCTTTTGTTCAGTCGTGAACATTACTGAGCGACATGATATGTGGATTTTTTCCGGGCATGAAATATCACATAACATTTTATATTTGATCAAAAAATAGCGGATAATAGAAATATGTCCTGTGTCATAGAAACGATAGCATATAAAAAAAATACTAAAACATTAATTCATATTTTAAATGCTGTTTCAAAACATACTCTCTTTTCGAGTTAGGATGGACATTTAGAAATGGTTAAATATTTTTCAGGAATCGGTGTTCCAACTTTGAACTTAATAATTAGGTAAATAGAAGTGATGGAGTACCAAATTTCCTCAGTATTCGTCGCCACGTTTACGACGTATGTGAATACGAAACATCATTCAATAATTGGATAATACCTGGTATTTTTTTACCTTATACAGTAGTACAGGAGAGCCTTCGAAGCATCAGGGGTGCATCATTTCAACTTCCTTAACACATTCATAAAACAAGCACCAATTACCAACATTCGTCTATCAGTTTGCTTTCATGCATCCCATATCATCAGATGCAGAGTGTACGATTACAAGCTATTTCTTGTTGCATGCATCCAGATCCAACTATTCCCACTTCAAGCATTTGAACCTCCTACCTCTGCCCAGGGCAGCAACTAAATATGTAACCGCACATGTATACCGCCTCACATGTGTATGTATCCACCACCAGCTCCTCCCCCGCCCTAACCCTCTCACCCCGTGAAAAATGTCCCGGTAAGAGCAGAGGGCAAACAATCTGTGTATTAGTTTAATTGGCGGCCATTAGATGGCGTGCGGTGCGCCGGCCCGACAGATATAACGCTAATGCAGAGTCACATTAATATAACTTAACGACGGGGCTTAGGAATATGCAAACAATGGCAGCAGGAGCCGCTGCCTTGCCCCCTCGTGCTTGGAGACTAGTTCGTGGTATCCTACTTTCAGAGAAAGAATGAACCCACCGTGCTCACACAATATTGCTATTGCCTGGGTTTGAGTCTAGGTAAACGTACACTTAACGTTGAATTGTAATAGCTAATGTATGCACTTGTAAGAATGACAGTCTAATATGTTTCATAATACGACATTTTTGATGCTTCGAGTGTAATAATAACTTTGGTCTAGGAGGAAACTCATTAAATAAAAATTAAATTATTTATATAATGTAGCTCTCGAGAGACTACACACCGTCGAACTCTATTTGCAAGTGAGTTATTTCACAAGTTGTTGACCTCCAAACATTAATGAAATAAACTTAGTGTTTCATAAGTTCGGGACATATAAGAGACTTCCTAATATATAACAACCAGCTTTGTTATTGTGACTGCTCTTATGTGTTTAATATAACTAATTAGCAACTATTCAAAACATTTTATTCATTTGGGCCTAGATAATGGAATGTACGACAATATTGTTGTCGTAAAACTGGACACTTTTACTTTCGGGTACGTATTTATGATAGTTACGTACAGTATACATATCTTCACTTGCTTCAATTTACTGCTGAATTTAATGATGTCGTTTACAAACAGAACATGATCAACAAGTGCAGGACATGAGCGGATCATGTCTTTCATATCCCGTTTAATGTTGTTTTGCATTGTTCTTGACGGTCCATTGAGGCTTAGGAGAGAACTTGAAAAGTTGGACTCAGAAATTGAGTCAAACAAAAATACGGTAATGAATGTTAATTTGACCCATGAGATGCGTGCTTAACATGCTCTAAAATGAATGAATGTTAATTTGACCCATGAGATGCGTGCTTAACATGCTCTAAAATGAAATTATCTATCTCCCAATAATGAACCTATGTTAGCCTAAAAGTGGATGCATATTTTTTCACTAATTTCAGTAACACTAAATATTGAAGTTTCGTCTGATGAATGAAACTCATAGGGCAACATCGTACAGCAAACTAGCCTGCCAATATATCAGATATATCATTGCAAACTAGTTCCCTACCTCCCATCAGGTTTTGATTCCTGCCGCTGTCAACAAGGCTGGCTTGTGGCAGAAAACCTCCAATATCGGCTTATGAAAGAGCGATAATCGGCCGACGAACAAGCTCGTACCTTCTTTGCAACACGACCCTGTCCCAGTTAACAGGCTCTAAATTAAACTTTGATGAGTCCCCCCTCGTTGGATGTCAGCAAAGAAAATGACGAGGCACAACACCAGCCAGTGGGCAATCGATGGTCAGAGCGAGGTTGAAAAACAGAGTAAAATTAGTTTGTGACAGATTGTTCATGAAACTTCATAATGCACCTGTTACGCGGCACGCAATTGATATTGTCTGCAAAACGATAACTCATTCACCTCCAAATTTCCGTTCACAAAGTAACCTGGGAACGTTGATAAATGTAAGGCATTTATTGACTCACTTCCAAGGAAACAAGCAAGTGAAGCTGTGTGCAGTGGACATATTAGATCGACAAATTGTTCCTCAACTATAAATTTTCGTCGGTTATAAAAAGTCCTCTCGGAAGACAATATAAGGAATACATAATGCATTTATCAGGTCCTATTAAACAGTGTTACGTTTATATAAGCCGTTTCTGATTTTATCGTGTCCTTCGCCTGGCAATTTTATTTGTCTCGGGGGGTTCGTTGGCGCAATAAATGAGGGTTACTCCTGACGTGTGAATTTGATACGACCAAGATTACATTCCCACTCGGTCAGAAATTACATTCCCACTCTGTCAGAGATTACGTTATCACTCGATCAGAGATTACGCTACCACTCGGTCAGAGATTACTTTACCACTCGGTCAGAGATTACATTACCACTTGGTCAGAGATTACGTTACCACTCGGTCAGAGATTACGTTACCACTCAGTCAGAGATTACGTTACCACTCAGTCAGAGATTACGTTACCACTCGGTCAGAGATTACGTTACCACTCAGTCAGAGATTACGTTACCACTCGGTCAGAGATTACGTAACCACTCGGTCAGAGATTACGTTACCACTCGGTCAGAGATTGCGTTACCACTCGTTCAGAGATTACGTTACCACTCGGGCAGAGATTAGGTTACCACTCGGGCAGAGATTACGTTACCACTTGGTCAGAATTTCGTTACCACTCGGTCAGAGATTACGTTACCACTCGGTCAGAGATTACGTTACCACTCGTTCAGAGATTACGTTACCACTCGGGCAGAGATTAGGTTACCACTCGGTCAGAGATTACGTTACCACTCGTTCAGAGATTACGGTACCACTCGGGCAGAGATTAGGTTACCACTCGGGCAGAGATTACGCTACCACTTGGTCAGAATTTCGTTACCACTCGGTCAGAGATTACGTTACCACTCGGTCAGAGATTACGTTACCAATCGGTCAGAGATTACGTTACCACTCGGTCAGAGATTATTTTACCACTCGGTCAGAGATTACGTTTCCACTCGGTCAGTGCATCGATGTTGTTCAGTTAGACTCGTCTGTAACTTAAGAACGTATGGTAGTTCATAATGAAAATCGTCGATGTGTTAATTGACTGATCGTCCTCGACGGTTTCGACACTTGTACTTTTCTCTTCCCCTTTATCTTTTCCTCTCACCGATCATCTTATTGCTTAACAATCAAATCTATGCGCGGTGTGTCTCATATGGTGAACTCTGTTTTTTGTGAAGCTCTGCCATCTGTTCCTCTTCAGGTGTAGTCCAATCAAATCTGCTAACATTTCACGAAATGTTTTCACGTTGATGCATTTCCGCATATTAATCGACGCACTCACTCATAACTATTGCTTCTTTGCTTCTCCATTCATTTGTTTATTATATTATTCATAGAATAGGGACGTTGTTTTCATGAATGACGTACGTATATGATGCACTTAGATAGCATAACCCTCTTGCAAGGGCTTGTTGAAATGCGTTTTTGTTGTTCCTTCAAATTATCTCTTCAACTTGCTCGTAGTTGGACGAGTTGAATATTGTACGCTGCAAGTGCTTCCTTTATCAACTGGTGTGAAGCACTGGCTGCACATCCCTTCGAACAAAATCAAGTGGCATGAGTCATAAAAATGACCGTGAAACATACTAAGGCTTTGTACAATAACATACTAGAGACCAATGGGGGCATGTGTGACTGAAATGGGGGTGAGTGAGAAGGAATAATACTCAAAGACCAGAATATTGGAAGCAGAATTAAAGACTTCCAATGTACGAGCTTATGAATATTACAGTCGACAGACCCCGCTCCTGTAAGGAGAGGTGTACCTTGTACAGCACGCAGGAGAGGTGTACCTTGTACGTCACGAAGGAGAGGTGTACCTTGTACGTCACGCAGGAGAGGTGTACCTTGTACGTCACGAAGGAGAGGTGTACCTTGTACGTCACGCAGGAGAGGTGTACCTTCTACGTCACGAAGGAGAGGTGTACTTTGTACGTCACGAAGCATTTACAAATTACATTCGTTTGAACGGGTCAGCTAACAGGTGATTTTCATATGAGAGGTTTCGCGTTAGTAATGTAGGGAAGCTGCATCGTTTGTTGCTAGTATGTGTGTCATCTTTGATGACAAGTACAGGTATTTAGTAGAGAATGCATATAATTCTGTACAAATCAGGAAAACATTCAGTTTTCAAAGCGATGTGACGTCAATCTCTATCGGAACAAACTAAAAAAAGGGATTAATCAGTTTCTATAAACACACTCGATCAATAAACATATATTTGTGCACACATATACATATAATAATCATGTGTATTTACAGTAACAGTATAATCCTTCTTTTTAATTTGTTCTGCGCCAGATTAGCATCTATCACCGTGAAAGCTGGATAGTCTTCGTTGATTTGATTTGAGCATCTATGCTTTAGATCACGCAACAATTTAAACCTGTTGATCATCCCATTGAATAATCATAAGTATTAATGGTTTCGGTTTGTTTAGGACACAGGTTGTACTACGGTAAATTCATTTCTAATGCCCTGACGTCAGCTCAACGATGGGGACAAAAACACAATATATCACAATGTGTGTTCTATAGTGTCGGTGTCCACAAACAAATGAGAACTGGAACACTCGAAGATAAACAATCCTAAAGAGTTGAAACAAACAATAATATTTTACACTCGTCAAATGAATTCATTGTGGTTGAATTAAAATAATCTTTCAGCCTTAACCAATGAAACGACGGGATCCAGACTAGAAGACTATTTTGGGAGAGTAATAAAGAAGCACACCTGGGACTGTATCATGAGCAGAGATGAGGAGGGAAAGGCAGAATGGGGGCGTGAGGGTGTTGGGGCAGGAGGCTGGTCAGGATTCTGAGCAACCTCTGATGCCCTGATGAACTGATCTGCGGCGTAAGCAGCTTACACAGCGAGCCTGAGTCGCCTAATGCCTGGACACTGCGACACCGGATCACCCGTTCGACTGGAATGGGAATAGTAGACCAGAACTGCAGTGGGAATGTTAGCCCAGGATGCGAATGATATAATGTAGATGTTATACTAGAGCTGGAAAATAAATGGGAATGCTCGACTGGAATGTAAATACTACTCAGGAATAGGAATGTGAAACTGGACTGTGAATGAGGGATTAGGAATGGGAATGGGATTGGTAGAATTAAGTTGAAAACTGGAATCGAGATGATGGTAGGAGAATGCAGAACTGAGCGCCCGGAATGGGAACGACAACGGGAGGAACAGTTACACGTCCGAAAGGGAAAATCAGACTTGATTTAGGAATTCTGGAGCAGGAATACTAAATAGAAATTGGAATTGGGTAGCCGACAGGATTTTGAACGATGAACCGAATTGGGCGGTATTATGATAATCATATAATGAAATTCTGACATTTTTCTTAAATATTATAAAAGTATTCGAGAACTCGTCGGCCTTCTCGCCTTGCCGAAGTGGATCTATTTGCAGCAAATACTGAAGCTCCAATCTCAAATACTGATGCTCCAATCTCAAATACTGACGCTCCAATCTCAAATACTGATGCTCCAATCACAAATACTGATGCTCCAATCTCAAATACTGATGCTCCAATCTCAAATACTGATGCTCCAATCTCAAATACTGATGCTCCAATCTCAAATACTGATGCTCCAATCTCAAATACTGATGCTCCAATCTCAAGTACTGATGCTCCAATCTCAAATACTGATGCTCCAATCTCAAATACTGATGCTCCAATCTCAGGTACTGA